>JBBPBX010107912.1:0-11230 GCA_038048925.1 Garcialebias charrua
AGACTGTCTCCTTTGTTGAAACCGAACCTATGGACAGTGTGCTGGTCGGGCTCAGTGGGGGAGAAAAGAGCTATGGCCTGTGTTGGTTTCGTGAACAAGACTTGCCCCGTGTGTTGACTTGGGATCAAGTTTTCCGGGAGTCCTCCCAGAAATGGAATGCTTAGCTCAAAATCATGAAAATCAGTAGAGATCAACCATCCTAGCTGTGTGTTTTTTTGGGATCAGTACCTCCATGTTTTACCATGGTGTGGATAGAAAGAGAAATGGAGTAGGGGTGGTCCTGAAGGAGGAGTTGGCAAAGAATGTAGTAGAGGTGAAGAGAGTGTCAGATAGGGTGATGTGTCTAAAGGTAGAAGTAGAAGGTCTGATGCTAAACATAGTAAGTGGTTATGCTCCACAGGTTGGATGTGATGGGGAGGAGAAAGATAAATTTTGGAAAGATTTGGATGAAGTGATAGAGAGTATTCCCAGGGAGGAAAGAGTGGTGATTGGAGCAGACCTGAATGGACATGTTGGTGAAGGAAACAGAGGGGATGAGGAAGTGATGGGTAGGTTTGGTGTCAAGGAAAGAAACCAGGAAGGACAGATGGTGGTGGATTTTGCCAAGAGAATGGAAATGGCTATAGTCAATACCTATTTCCAAAAGAGGGAGGAACATAGAGTGACCTATAAGAGTGGAGGAAGGAGTACACAAGTCGACTACATTCTGTGTAGAAGAGGAAACCTGAGAGAGATTGGAGACTGTAAGGTTGTAGCAGGGGAGAGCGTGGCCAGACAGCATCGGATGGTTGTGTGTAGAATGACTGTTGTTGCGAAGAAGAGAAAAATAGTAAAACCAGAGAAGAAGACCAAATGGTGGAAGCTAAAGAATGAAGAATGTTGTGAGAAATTCAGAGACGAGCTGTTAAAGGCTCTGGGTGGTAAGAAAGAGCTTCCAAGTGACTGGGCTACTACAGCAACAGTAATTAGAGAGACAGGTAGGAAGGTACTTGGTGTGTCATCTGGACAGAGAATGGATGATAAGGAAACCTGGTGGTGGAATAGTGAAGTGCAGGACGCCATTCAAAGAAAGAGATTAGCCAAGAAGAAATATGACAGTGAGAGGACTGAAGAGAGGAGACAGGAATATAAGGAGATGGGACATAGAGCAAAGAGGGAAGTAGCTAAGGCAAAGCAGAGGGCGTACAATGAGTTATATGGGAGACTGGACACTAAAGAGGGCGAGAAGGACTTGTACCGATTGGCAAGACAGAGGGATCAGGCTGGAAAGGATGTGCAGCAGGTTAGGCTTATTAAAGATGGGAATGGGAATGTTCTAACAAGTGAGGAGAGTGTGATGGGAAGATGGAAGGATTACTTTGAGGAGCTAATGAATGAAGAGAATGAAAGAGAAAGAAGAGTGGAGGTCATAGAAACTGTGGACCAGGAAGTGGGAAAGATTAGTGAGGGTGAAGTCCGGAAAGCTCTGAAAAGAATGAAGAAGGGGAAGGCAGTAGGACCTGATGACATACCAGTGGAGGTTTGGAAATGTCTTGGAGAGATGGCAGTGAGGTTTTTGACTCAAATATTTAATGGAATATTTGAGGGTGAGAAAATGCCTGAAGAATGGAGAAGAAGTGTGCTGGTTCCCATTTTTAAGAACAAGGGTGATGTACAGAGTTGTAGCAACTACAGGGGAATTAAGTTGATGAGCCACACAATGAAGATCTGGGAGAGAGTTGTGGAAGCAAGACTTAGACAAGATGTGACTATCTGTGAGCAGCAGTATGGTTTCATGCCAAGAAAGAGCACCACAGATGCCATCTTTGCTTTGAGGATGTTGATAGAGAAGTACAGAGAGGGTCAGAAAGAACTCCATTGTGTGTTTGTGGATTTAGAAAAAGCATATGACAGGGTACCAAGAGAAGAGGTGTGGTATTGCATGAGGAAATCTGGAGTGGCAGAAAAGTATGTTAGACTGGTACAGGACATGTATGAGGACAGCAGGACAGTGGTGAGATGTGCTGTGGGAGTGACAGATAGCTTCAAGGTGGAGGTGGGATTGCATCAAGGATCGGCTCTGAGCCCCTTCTTGTTTGCTCTGGTGATGGACCGACTAACAGATGAGGTCAGGCAGGAATCCCCATGGACTATGATGTTTGCAGATGACATTGTGATCTGTGGTGAGAACAGGGAACAAGTGGAAGAGAACTTGGAGAGGTGGAGGTATGCTCTTGAAAGAAGAGGAATGAAAGTCAGCCGTAGTAAGACAGAGTACATGTGTGTGAATGAGAGGGAGGCCAGTGGAACAGTGAGGCTACAAGGAGCAGAGGTCACAAAGGTGCAGGACTTCAAGTACTTGGGGTCCACTGTCCAGGAAAATGGGGAATGTGGTAAAGAGGTGAAAAAGAGAGTCCAGGCAGGATGGAGCGGATGGAGAAAAGTTTCAGGAGTGATTTGTGACAAAAAGGTGTCAGCAAAGGTCAAAGGAAAAGTTTACAAGACAGTGGTGAGACCAGCTATGTTGTATGGTCTGGAGACAGTGGCATTGACAAAAAGACAGGAGAAAGAACTGGAAGTGGCAGAAATGAAGATGCTGAGGTTCTCCTTAGGAGTGACAAGGATGGATAAGATCAGGAATGAGATCATCAGAGGTACAGCACATGTTAAACAACTGGGAGATAAAGTTAGGGAGGCCAGACTGAGATGGTTTGGACATGTCCAGAGGAGGGACAGTGGGTATATTGGTAGAAGGATGTTAGAAATGCAGCTGCCAGGAAAAAGACAAAGAGGGAGACCAAAGAGGAGATATATGGATGCAGTTAGAGAGGACATGGAGGTAGTTGGAGTGAGGACAGAGGATGCAGAGGACAGAGTGAGGTGGAGGAGGATGACTCGCTGTGGCGACCCCTGAAAAGGGAAAAGCCGAAAGAAGAAGAAGAAGACCTCTTCTGTGCTTGTGTTGCACATAGTAACAGTCGTGGTTCTGCAGTCGAGGGTCACTTGGCATGTGGCCTCCATGGACAGTCCTAAGTTGAAAAACATAGGAGATGGTTGAAAGTATGCCTGTTTTGTGCTAATAGCTTGTCCTTTCATGATGTGACACATCACCGGCTTGTTCATAACCTGAGGTGGTACCGCAGTGTTATGGCTGTTAGCAATCTGGCAGACCTCTGGTATGGTCTGTCCAGCCTTAAGGTTCTCTGTGGTTAGCACAGGAGAGTCCTTTGTGGCTGTGTCTAGTGACCACAGTACATTGTTGTTGATGTCCACTCGGACACCTAATCTTACCAAAATGTCGGAGCCTATGTAGGTTGCATGTGGTAAGTTCGGGACCACGAGGAACGGGTGATCCAGTTCTCGTTGGTTCCAGATTAGTTTCAGGTCAATGATCCCTTTTGCGGTCATTACCTGTTTATCGTTGGGGTCTAACGAAAAGCGGAAAGCTTTTTTGTTCATTCCTAGACCCAACTGTTTTTTAACCAAGGTTCCATAGAAAGCTTGGCTGATCGCTGATTTCTCCGTCCAAGGGGACAGAACAGCATCATCGGTGTGGGATCCTTGGATCTCAACACCTTTGACTACCTGTGGTAGGTAGTGTTCAGTGAGTGCTGACTGTTTCAGCTCGCAGAGGAGGCTCTCTTGTTGGGCCTTTTCTGCCTCACCTGTTGCTGAAGGTTCACTTACCGGGATTGTGCTCTCGTTGGAGGATCCCTTTGTGCCTTCCGCGGTACCTGCTGTTAGACAGTCAGTGTCACCTTGTGTAGGCATATCGATCGGCAGTGGTTGGCTCACTCTGGTCCACATTGTCTGATCGCCATAATCTATAATCGCGTCGAAGCGGTTTATAAAGTCTTGGCCGACCAAAAATGGGAATGAGTCAACGGCGGACACGTGTACCGGGTGGTATAGCGTCGTTTCACCAATCTGCATGTGAACCATGGCTATAGCTGTTAGGGTTGTTCTCGTCTCTGAGAGTCCCTGCAATACTACAGCACATTCTTTGAGGGGTATTTCCCTGTCAACACCGTTAGCGGCTATCCGTAGCTCCTCCAACAGTGTGGGTGACATAATGGTTATGTCGGCCCCACCATCCAGGAGGGCCTCTTCTGTGAGGACCCCTTCTAATGTGATTGACAGGTAAGCTTTCTTAGCGGGCCCCTTCCTGATAATGTTACACAGGAACCTATCAGGTTTTTTCCGACGTTTGTTACGTCTACCATTGTCTGTGACATTTTCATTTATCAGTATTGGTAGTGCAGTCACACATGGGTCTGAGTGTTTGGTCTGCGACGAGTCATTGTCTTTGGTGAGTGAGCTTCCCCCCCCCCCTTTTTCTGATGAGGGGCTCTCGGACTCTGTAACAATGATGTCATGGTTACAGTCAACGTCTTGTTGACTGTCTGTACCCTGATTGTCAGCATCCTGACCATCAGTATATTGGTGACTGTCAGCAATTGTGGCATTGTTGTTATTTGTGTTGTAAAGGGGTTAATGAGGGGGTCAGTTTAATACTGACCTCCTTTTTACCTTAATTTACTTATTCAGATTGAATAGTAATTTCACGGATTCTCTTCTTTTTCAGTTTATTCAATATTTCTGTGATCTTTATGATGGATAAATAAACAGAGCCATTAAGTGACAATGGACACGTTAACTTAGTTTGATATGTCAAAGAGACACTATCATTTATTTAAAATAAATCAACTAAATTAACACCATTACACTTGATTGACATGATTTCACTTTCTTTCAATTCAAATACGTCAGCACACTTAAATTTAACACAACAGACATAAATATTAGATGTTACACATATTTAGTCTGAGGGGCATTTCAGCTTAAAATATAGTTTCCAGCTTAGGTTGAGAGGGAAAAGAAATAGGAGGAAAGATTTAAGAAGAACATTATCCTGAGCATGAGACCAGAGTGACACTTCCCATCAGACTTCTGCTAAAATCCAGGTACGTTTTGTAAACAGCTCCTTTACCTTTTGACGACCGCCCGGTAAGAGGGAAGACACCAGCCTTCAGATGCACAGAGTCCTTTAGTCCCAGCACGTCCAAAACTGGTTTTAGTTTACGTTTCAACGTCTCCTGGCTTCCGCGTTGGTCATCAGAGAATATGTCAGCTTCAGGCCTCTGACTTCAAGATAAACTTATTCCAGGAGGGAATAAACAAAGTTTTGAGCTCGGCTTGTTCGAAGTAGACTCATAACAGCCTGTTATCAGTCCTTAGCTGAAGACGCCGGTCGTTAGCTCTTGACCACACGTGTCCAGCTCTTGGGAAAGTTCACATCTCTTTGGAAGTTCCCAGCAACTCACTGAAGCGTTTCAGCACAGCTTAGACTAGTACTTAAGGAAGGACCAGTCGAGGAGTTCATTTGTCTTATCAAACCCAAGGTTAACAAGCAGCAGCAGAGGGAGATTTGTTTAGGAACAGACAGAGAAAGCTGGAGCCTTGTTCAATGAAAAACAACTGATTAAACTGTCTTCTTATTTCTAAACAGAACAGTCGGGTCTCTGTGACCCGATATTTCCCTTTAACACAGCAGTGGACACAGTTTAACTCTCACAGAATAACACAGCTTAAAAGCACCATCATGAGAATGACAAAAGTTATTCTTTTGATCACATTAGGATCAAATCAAAGATAGAAATAGTCTCTTTTGGTGACTATATTTATCAGATTATAGCTAAATGAATGATTTTGTAGTAAATGTCTTGCTTCACTGAGAGGTCAGTAAAGGTCATCACTGGACAGTTCAAAAGTACACAGGTGTCTTAAAAGTGGACAAGGTCATGTCCACTACATCTCCCCCCTTTTGGAAGCCATCGCCAGTCGTTGGGGATGGGGTCCAACACGAAAGGAAACCTTGAACTGTCTCTGATCTTGAAGTAATCCGGCGAGTGGAAAAGAAAAAATCAAAAATTATAATCCCATAAAGTTTTTGGAACTTCCATACTGTTCGTAGGTAATCCCATTGCGGTAAGCTTTTAATCCCTCGGAAAACTGAGTCTGTTAACTCTTGGAAAACAAAGTCTGTGATCCTTTGGAAAACAAAGTCTTATAATCCACAGCGGTAATCCCACAGCAGTAAATCCACAACGATTAGTTTTGTTGATTGATCAGCAACAATTGTTTTCATAATCAGCATGTAGAGGGGATCCCTCGATTGACGCAGAGGAGGCGATCCTTGGATGAAGGTTGAAGACCAAGCGTTGGAGCTGCAGGTCCCCACATCGAAGGTTGTTGGCTGGTTGGTCTCCAGTCAGTGCCACTCTGGTTCTATGTGTCATGCAATTATGTGGTTTTAGGTGGGCTTATGATTGGGATTTTACATTAGGCCCTACCTATATGCACCTGGTATGTAAGCTATCATGGTTTAGATCAGCTATAATTACCAATTAAGGGGTGGATCAATTCTGTAAATTAGATATAGGGATCTATACCTATAGAATTTTGGAGGGCTTCTGTAACGAAGGCCTCTAATTCCAAACTATTCCTCCATTCATTACTTAGTTTAGGTTAAACTAAAGTAGAAAAATGAAATATAGTTTGATCTAAATGTCTGTTGTCTTTTAGACGAACGACGTAGGATTTGGTGTACCTAATAAATTTTGAAGTCTATGGCGAGACTCATCAAAATGAATAGATAATCTAGAATAGAAACGATCGAATCGGTTCAATTTAGAAATCGTGAGGCCAGTGTAGTTTATGGTACCTTGAGTAGCTTTAAACTACATTGACTCTTCAACGGTTGAGATTTAACAAAACGAACTGCATGTTGGCATAGTTAGATCCATCTTATGCATTAATCAATGTTAATACAAAACCTTTTTTGGCTGGGAGTGTCCAGAACCACAACAATATCTCAAATAATGACAACAGTAATGACTAAACAACAAGGAAACAACGTTTCACTGCTTCGACACACTCTTGTCGTCAGATTCCAAAGTGCAACACACAAGAAAACAGGTCTCAACTTTATGACCGAGGTCAACTTAAATCTTGTGGATTTAAATGGTTGTTAAGATTAGTTTTTGTTGTGGGTGTTGGACTTAGCGTTTCTAAGTTCAAGTTGGACAATGCGACTTATAGGGTGGGAAATATGGTAGTTTAAACCTGATTAGTTTATTTACTAACTTGTGTTTGGACGACCTTATTATCCCATGAAGTCGGTGAGTTTGTGAGATCTTTGTCTTTTGTGGAGTCATTGAACGCCTTGTAAGGTTTGATCTGATTTCGATGTACCCATTTAGCAATTGGCTCTTTGCGGCCTTTGCTGATTTTGATCTCGTAGACGACTGAGGACACTTTGTCTGTTATCAGATGAGGTCCAGTCCACCTGGGCATTAGTTTGCGGGCGAGAGTTCCGGTCCCGGACTCTCCTTTCCCGGTTGCTGGGGCGAACGTATAGTACCAGACTCTGTCTCCCACTTGGAGTTCATTGTGAGAGGCCTTCTGGTCATAGTACGCCTTGCGTCCTTCAGCGGACCTTTCCAGGTTTTTCTGGGCGAAAGCAAAAGTGTTTCTGAGGTGTACATTCAAATCTTTCATGTATTGTTGTGTAGTGTAGGCTGTCGCCATGACGGCGTCGCCTGGTTGGTACAACAGGTGTAGAGGGAGAGTCATCTGTCGACCGGTCATCATCTCGAAGGGAGAGATGCCAGTTGATGTGTGTGGAGTGGCTCTTATGGCCATGAGGACCAGAGGGAGTTTCACATCCCAGTCCTTGTGGTTTGCAGCCACGTATTTCTTCAAAATACTCACCACAGTTCTGTTTGCTCTCTCCTTGGCCTGAAGCCTGTGGGTGGTAGCCGACATGAAAGTTGGCCTTGACGCCTAGCGTCTTCCACAGTTCTTTCATCACTTCACCTGTGAAGTGTGTACCTTGGTCTGAGTTCACCCGAAGGGGAAGTCCAAACCTTGAGAATATATGATTCATTAACAACATAGCAGTTGTTTGTGCTGTGTCGTTAGGAGCTGGTAGGCATTCTACCCATTTGGTAAATGCACAGGTTACCGTGAGAAAATATTTATTTCCTCTAGAGCTCTTAGTGAGTGGTCCAACCCAGTCGATCTGGAGGTCAGACCATGGGAATGCAATGCCTCTGCTTTGCAGTGGTGCTCTGTGAAGTGGTCTGGTTGGCTGAAACTGGCCACAGACCACGCACCCTTCAATGTAGTCCTTGACATCCTTTTTCATTCCAGGCCAATAGGCAATTTGTTTTAATGCCGTCAGCGTGGCTTTATCTCCTTTGTGTCCTGCGGACGGGAGATCATGGGCATGAACTAACATCACCCCCCTTTGGTCATGGGGAACCACGAACACAGGTGAGGACGTTGGTCCATGAGCGAAAGTCAGGATGCCCTTGAGTAGTTTAAGCTGTTTGCGCAGCTGATAAAGGACTTTAAGGTCTGGATCGGAATCCAGTTCGTCTTTAGACGGAGTGTTCTTGTCCGGATCAGTCAGATACAGTATCATGGAGTTGATAGCAGGATCCGACTTCTGAAGTTGGATGATGTCAGGGTCAGTCAGTGCGGGTCGTACGGAGACTGCGTTGTCAGCAGGTTTGTCCGCGGCCTGTGCACGTGTGACTGCCATAACTCTGACTGAAGGTTGTGTTGGCAGAGTCTCGATTAACCAGGAGGGGTCGAAGGACCATAGAGGACCTTCGTCGGCTCCTTCTTTGGCTAAGGAGTCTGCAATGTCATTGTAGTGTTTGTCATCGCCAGGGACTCTAGAATGCCCTGGAACCTTCTTCCAGTAGATCTGTAAGTCATGTGATGTCACCAAGTGATCACACGCTATGAAAAGCTCTTTGTGTTTGACCACTTTTCTGTCGCTTGTTAGGAAACCGTTCTGTTTCCACACAGCGAGGTGACAAGCGAAACTCAAACGAGCATAGTTAGAGTCAGTGCAGATGACTAGCGTCTTGATGGAGCGTTCTACTACAATCTGGAGAGCTATTAGGATTCCTGCAATCTCAGCATACTGAGAAGTCTGAGATCCTAATTTGTAGCTGAAAGTTATCTGCTCTTGGCCTTGGAGGAGGACCCCTCCAACACCTGCTCTGCAGATCTTGTCGCGGAGGAATGAAGATCCATCCACGTACAATGTTGTCATATCTTTGCAGATATTGTCATCAAAGAAGTGGTGATTCGGGTCTTCAGTTACTGGGGTTTTTACCTCAACCGGCGGCTGGGTGGCTGGTACATCTTGTGTACACTTCTGGCAGATTGCCAAGTCCGTCCCCAGATGAGACTTCTTGTTCTGACCATAACGGATGTCTAGGTTAAAACTTTGAAGTGCCATGAGCCACGTTGCAACACGTGAGTTTGTCACCACACCATCTCTGATGCGTTCACTGTTAAGGAAGGTCACTGGCTGGTGTTGTGTTTCCACAATGATTTTCTGCCCACCAATGTAGCTGGAGAAATGTTTAACTGCCCACACTGTGGTCAGTAAAGCTTTCTCACAGTCTGAGAATCTCAATTCGGGGCCTGCCATCGTTTTGCTGGCGTAGGCTACTACACGTTTGTCTCTGTCGTGTATCTGGTATAGACCTGCACTTATGCAATGAGCTGAGAAGCCCACTTCCAAGTAAAACTCTTTGTTGTAGTCCGGGTAGACTAAACAAGGGGCTGACTTGATCCTGTTTATAAGAGCGTCCATAGCCTGCTGCTGTTTGTCAGTCCAGACAAATGGAACGTCTTTCTTAAGGAGTTCAGTCAGTGGCTTTGCAAGGTCTGCATAGTTCTCTATGAACTGGTTCGAGTAGTTACACACGCCAAGAAAACTTTGTAGTTCTTTGAGACTGGTGGGGACTTTGAGATTGTCAAGGCCTTGGGTGCGAGTCAGCTGTGGTTGTACTCCGTCTGGACCTACAAGTAGGCCAACGTAGTCCACCTTGGTTCTGCACCACTGGCACTTCGACAGTGATATTTTAGCACCAGCAGTTGTTAGCTGATTCAGAACGTGGTCGATCTCAGCCAAATGTGAGTCCAGTGTTGGCTGCCTCAAAAGGACATCGTCCACGTAGATCAGTGTTCCACGCTCGTGGGCGTCTGGACATGCTTTGTTCAAGAAGATGTTGAACTCTGCAGGTGAGTTAGCGTAGCCAAAGGGACACCTGTTAAAGGTGTATTGACGGCCACCAAAAGTGAAAGCTAGTTTGTACTGGTCCTCGGCGCGCACAGGGATGGTCCAAAAACCAGAGGCGACGTCGAGGGTCGAGAAGTACTTACCATTGGTGACCTTGGGCAGTTCCTGTTGGAGTTGCGTCATAGGCCATCTGGATAAGGGAACTTGTTTGTTTAGCTTTCGGTAGTCTATAGTGAGTCTCCACTTACCATTTGGTTTTAACACCGGCCATAAAGGCGCAGAGTAAGTGCTGTTACAGTATCGGATGATACCTTTTCCTAACAGGTCAGCAATGATTTCCCTGATAGGTTGATGTGCTGCCAGAGGAATCTTGTATTGTCTGACAAATGCAGGTGGAGCATCAGGCGGGGTTGGAATGCTCACTGTGTGGAGCGTGGTCAACCCACAATCCATCGAGTCAGTTGAGAATGATTTTTCATATTTTAGCAGAACTTTGCGAAGTTTGTCCCTGTCTTCATCAGTTTCCAAGGCGTCGGCCTGAGCGACCACCTGGTCTATCTGTGAAGCAAATGAGAGCGGTTCTTGTTCTCTGGGGAGCTCCAGTGAGTCCCCTTCAGTGTCATAAAACCTGTCAACAGGTAGTGCACTGTAAGTTTGAGGGCCTAGACTTTCTCCTTGGTTGAAACCGAACCTGTGGACAATGTCCCGGTCGGACTCAGTGGGGGAGAAAAGAGCTATGGCCTGTGTTGGTTTTGTGAACAAGACTCGCCCCGAATGATGACTTGGGATCAAGTTTTCTGGGAGTCCTCCCAGAAATGGAATGCTTAGTTCAAAATCATGAAAATCAGTAGAGATCAACCATCCTAGCTGTGAGCGCTTTGGGATCAGTACCTCTTCTGTGCTCGTGTTACACACAGCGACAGTCGTGGTTCTGCCGTCGAGGGTCACTTGGCATGTGGCCTCCATGGACAGTCCTAAGTTGAAAAACATAGGAGATGGTTGAAAGCATGCCTGTTTTGTTCTAATAGCCTGTCCTTTCATGATGTGAATCATCACCGGCTTGTTCATAACCTGAGGTGGCACCACAGTGTTATGGCTGTTAGCAACCTGGCAGACCTCTGGAATGGTCTGTCCAGCCTTAAG
>JBBPBX010107913.1:0-11229 GCA_038048925.1 Garcialebias charrua
CATTTTATCCTACTTGTATTCTTGTATCTGATGAAACTGTCTTGTATTGTTCTTTTAAAATGAATGAATAAACATCAAATCAAGTATAGTATTTATACATGTACATGAATGCACACATATAAATGTAAAGAGAAAAAAAGTTAAGTCACAAAAATGTTGAAGTGGGTCCACAAATCAGTTGTTTTTATGGGTTTACCATTGTTTGAGTACTGAAGTGTTCTAATATATTGTTTGAATTCCTCTCTAAAGACCAAGAAACAAGGTTTCTGATATGAGAATTTAGATTCATGTACTGTACATGGTATTTTGCAACTAATAAAATTAGGTTGATAATATAATAATGGTTTGTTTTATTCATGGGATAAGAAAACAATCCAAACAACACATTTACATAAGTAAGGGAAAAGTCATCAAGAATATTTTTGGAAATAAAAGTGCAAATATCTTGCCAGAAAGTACATAAGAAAGGACATGACCAGAATAAATGACAGAGATCTTCTTCACGGAGTTGGCAGAATGAGCAGTTCATGTCAATGTCCTTTTTGTATTGTTGAAGGAAAGACTTGCAGGGATCAAAACGATGGATAATCCTAAAAATCCGGCTCAGGACCGGAAGGTCCCAGGTTCGATCCCCGTCACTGCATACCTCGTTGTGTCCCTGGGCAAGACACTTAACCCCGAGTTGCTCTTGGTAGGACTGGCTGGCGCCTTGCATGGCAGACCACCGCTACCGGTGTATGCATGTGTGTATGAATGGGTGGATGGCTGGTACTGTGAAGTGCTTTGGGGCCCCTCATAGGGGGCTGGAAAGTGCTATATAAGTAAGCTCCATTTACCATACCTGTACAGTACATACTGTACAAATATTAACATAAATACATATATATATATATATATACATACATGTATATATATATACATACATATATAAAAATATACATATATATATAAATCATACATATATATATAAATCATACATATATACATATACATACACACACGTATATATATATTATATATACATTATATATAACATATATATGGACGATACATATATATATATATATGCAGAAGAAACTCATTTCAACCTCTGTATCCATGATCTCATTCGTTCAGTCTCTACCCAGAGCTCGTGACCACAGGTGAGGGGAGGAACATAGACCGACCAGTAAACAGAGTTTTGTCGTACGGCTCAGCTCCCTCTTCACCACAACGGACCGGCACAGAGTCCACAATACTGCAGACGCTGCACCAATCCACGTGTTGATCTCACGCTCCATTCTTCCGTCACTCATGAACAAAACCTTGAGATACTTGAACTCCTCCCCTTGATGCAGAACCTCACCCTCGACCTGAAGAGAACAATCCACCCTTTTCTGACCGAAGACCATGGCCTCAGATCTGGAGGTGCTGATTCTCATCCCACACTTCTATTGCATGCTTATATAACGGCAATGGTAAATTTCCTAATAAAACAAAGAGACTTTGTGAGTTTCATGCCAGCACTTCTTGATCCAGACTTCAGTTGCAATTGATCTTCTTTAGGATGCTCCATGTCACCCTCTGCATTTAGAAGCATTCTCAAGATGCAGGAATCTGTGGTTGTGTCTGTGTTGAGCTGCAAAGGGACTGAGAGGCTGACTTACACAACACAAAATGGAAGAACCGTTAGAAAATATAAAATAAATGTATTGCTCTAGTACTACCTTCAGGATTAGCAATAAACAGTATATAGTACAGTGTTACCTCGCTTATTCATTCAACACGGGGGTTATCCTGGGTGTTACGTTCCAGACACCCTCGCGATAAGTGAAAATTGGCGAAGTAGGAACGTTCAAATTAGTTTAGTATTTCAGAACCCCTTAAAACCCCTACAAACACAGCGAAAGAGAGCAGACAGACTGATGCTACGATTACTGAGCCAACCAGAGCCCGGAATACAGAACGCTCTGGTTGGTCGCCTCCAATCAATCGGCCAATCGTGTGTCGTGTCCAATCTTACGTCGAACACCCGCAAAACAGTGAGTCTGCGAAAGTCGAATTGAGAAGTCTCGAGGGGCGACTGCATTTGGGTTGCTTATGAAATTAAAGAGATAAACAACTTTAATTTAATTTAATTAGTCCAGTCCACGTGCCTCACGTGGGCAATGACAGTGAGACCTGGAGGGGTGTGGTTGGGAGGAACGGCCCCCCTGATCTGAACCCAAGTGGTGTTCTGTTATTGGACTTCTGTGCTCGTCATGGACTGTCCATAACGAACACCATGTTCAGGCATAAGGGTGTACATATGTGCTCTTGGCACCAGGACACCCTAGGTCGCAGTTCGATGATCGACTTTGTTGTCGTCTCATCTGATCTGCGGCCGCATGTCCTGGACACTCGGGTGAAGAGAGGGGCGGAGCTGTCCACTGACCACTACCTGGTGGTGAGTTGGCTCCGATGGTGGGGGAGGATGCCGGTCAGACCTGGCAGACCCAAACGTATTGTGAGGGTCTGCTGGGAACGTCTGGCAGAGTCTCCCGTAAGACGGAGCTTTAACTCCCACCTCCGGGAGAGCTTTGAACACGTTCTGAGGGAGGCGGGGGACATTGAGTCCGAGTGGGCCATGTTCCGCGCCTCTATTGTCAAGGCAGCTTATCAGATTTGTGGCCGCAAGGTTGTTGGTGCCTGTCGTGGTGGCAACCCTTGAACCCGGTGGTGGACACCGGCGGTGAGGGATGCTGTCATGCTGAAGAAGGAGTCCTATTGGGCCTTTTTGGCCTGTGGGACCCCGGAAGCAGCAGATAGGTACCGACAGTCCAAGCGGCATGTGGCTCGGGTGGTTGCTGAGGCAAAAACTTGGGTATGGGAGGAGTTTGGAGAGGCCATGGAGAATGACTTCCGTATGGCTTCGAGGCGATTCTGGTCCACCATCCGGCGTCTCAGGGGGGGAAAGCGGTACGCGACCAACACCATTTATGGTGGGGATGGCGTGCTGTTGACCTTAACTCGGGATGTTGTGAGTCGGTGGGCGGAATACTTCGAAGACCTCCTCAATCCTAATGGCACGTCTTCCACTGAGGAAGCGGAGCCTGGGGACTTTGGGTCAGGCTCTCCAATCTCTGGTGCTGAGGTCACCGAGGTGTTTAAAAAGCTCCGCGGTGGCAGGGCTCTGGAGGTGGATGAGATTTGCCCTGAGTTCCTTAGGGCTCTGGATGTTGTGGGGTTGTGTTGGCTTACGCGACTCTGCAATATCGTGTGGACATCGGGGGCAGTTCCCTTGGATTGGCAGACTGGGGTGGTGGTTCCCCTATTCAAAAAGGGGGACAGTAGGGTGTGTTCCAACTATAGGGGGATCACACTCTTAAGCCTCCCTGGTAAGGTCTATTCAGGGGTTCTGGAGAGGAGGGTCCGTCGGATAGTCGAACCTCGGATTCAGGAGGAGCAGTGTGGTTTTCGTGCTGGTCGTGGAACACTGGACCAGCTCTACACCCTCAGCAGGGTCCTGGAGGGCGCGTGGGAGTTTGCCCAACCAGTTTACATGTGCTTTGTGGACTTGGAAAAGGCATTCGACCGCGTCCCTCGGGGGGTTCTGTGGGAGGTACTCCGGGAGTATGGGGTACCAGGCCCATTGATATGGGCTGTTAGGTCCCTGTACGACCGGTATCAGAGCTTGGTCCGCATTGCCGGCAGTAAGTCAGGCTCGTTTCCAGTGAGAGTTGGACTCTGCCAAGGTTGACCTTTTTCACCGATTCTGTTCATAACTTTTATGGACAGAATTTCTAGGCTCAGCCAAGGTGTTGAGAGGATCCGTTTTGGTGGCCTTAGAATCGTTTCTCCGTTTTTTGCAGATGATGTGGTCCTATTGGCTTCATCAGATCGTGATCTACAACTTTCGCTGGAGCGGTTTGCAGCCGAGTGTGATGCGGCCGGGATGAGGATCCATCCATCCATCCATTTTCGTCCGCTTATCCGGGGTCGGGTCGCGGGGGTAGCAGCCTAAGTTGGGAGGCCCAGACTTCCCTCTCCCCAGCCACTTGGAGCAGCTCCTCTGGGGGAATCCCAAGGCGTTCCCAGGCCAGCCGAGAAACATAGTCCCTCCAGCGTGTCCTGGGTCTTCCTCTGGGTCTCCTCCCGGTGGGACATGCCCGGAACACCTCACCAGGGAGGCGTCCAGGAGGCATCCTAACCAGATGCCCGAGCCACCTCAACTGGCTCCTCTCGATGTGGAGAAGCAGCGGCTCTACTCCGAGTCCCTCCCGGATGACTGAGCTTCTCACCCTATCTCTAAGGGAGAGTCCAGACACCCTGCAGAGAAAACTCATTTCAGCCGCTTGTATCCGAGATCTCGTTCTTTCGGTCACAACCCAAAGCTCATGACCATAGATGAGGGTGGGAACGTAGATCGATCGGTAAATTGAGAGCTTTGCCTTTCGACTCAGCTCTCTCTTCACCACGACAGACCAGTACAGCGCCCGCTTCACTGCGGATGCTGCACCTATCCGCCTATCGATCTCACGCTCCAGTTTTCCCTCATTCGTGAACAAGACCCCGAGATACTTAAACTCCTCCACTTGGGGCAGGACCTCCTCCCCGACCTGGAGAGGGCACTCTACCCTTTTCCGGCTCAAGACCATGGCCTCGGATTTGGAGGAACTGATCCTCATCCCGGCCGCATCACACTCGGCTGCAAACCGCTCCAGCGAAAGCTGTAGATCACGACCTGATGAAGCCAATAGGACCACATCATCTGCAAAAAACAGAGAAGCGATTCTAAGGCCACCAAAACGGATCCTCTCAACACCTTGGCTGCGCCTAGAAATTCTGTCCATAAAAGTTATGAACAGAATCGGTGACAAAGGGCAACCTTGGCGGAGTCCAACTCTCACTGGAAACGAGCCTGACTTACTGCCGGCAATGCGGACCAAGCTCTGACACCGGTCGTACAGGGACCTAACAGCCCATATCAATGGGCCTGGTACCCCATACTCCCGGAGTACCCCCCACAGAACCCCCCGAGGGACGTGGTCGAATGCCTTTTCCAAGTCCACAAAGCACATGTAAACTGGTTGGGCAAACTCCCATGTACCCTCCAGGACATTGCTGAGGGTGTAGAGCTGGTCCAGTGTTCCACGACCAGCACGAAAACCACACTGTTCCTCCTGAATCCGAGGTTTGACTATCCGACGGACCCTCCTCTCCAGAACCCCTGAATAGACCTTACCAGGGAGGCTTAAGAGTGTGATCCCCCTATAGTTGGAACACACTCTACGGTCCCCCTTTTTGAATAGAGGAACCACCACCCCAGTCTGCCAATCCAAGGGAACTGCCCCCGATGTCCACGCGATATTGCAGAGTCGCGTAAGCCAACACAACCCCACAACATCCAGAGCCCTAAGGAACTCAGGGCGAATCTCATCCACCCCCGGAGCCCTGCCCCCGCGGAGCTTTTTAACCACCTCGGTGACCTTAGCACCAGAGATTGGAGAGCCCGACCCAAAGTCCCCAGGCTCCGCTTCCTCAGTGGAAGTCGTGCCAGTAGGATTGAGGAGGTCTTCGAAGTACTCCGCCCACCGACTCACAACATCCCGAGTTGAGGTCAACAGCACGCCATCCCCACCATAAATGGTGTTGGTCGCATACCGCTTCCCCCCCCTGAGACGCCGGATGGTGGACCAGAATCGCCTCGAAGCCGTACGGAAGTCATTCTCCATGGCCTCTCCGAACTCCTCCCACGCCCGAGTTTTTGCCTCAGCAACCACCCGAGCCGCATGCCGCTTGGACTGTCGGTACCTATCTGCTGCTTCCGGGGTCCCACAGGCCAAAAAGGCCCAATAGGACTCCTTCTTCAGCCTGACAGCATCCCTCACCGCCGGTGTCCACCACCGGGTTCGAGGGTTGCCACCACGACAGGCACCAACAACCTTGCGGCCACAACTCTGATAAGCTGCCTCGACAATAGAGGCGCGGAACATGGCCCACTCGGACTCAATGTCCCCCGCCTCCCTCGGAACGTGTTCAAAGCTCTCCCGGAGGTGGGAGTTAAAGCTCCGTCTTACGGGAGACTCTGCCAGATGTTCCCAGCAGACCCTCACAATACGTTTGGGTCTGCCAGGTCTGACCGGCATCCTCCCCCACCATCGGAGCAAACTCACGACCAGGTTGTGGTCAGTGGACAGCTCCGCCCCTCTCTTCACCCGAGTGTCCAGGACATGCGGCCGCAGATCAGATGAGACGACAACAAAGTCGATCATCGAACTGCGACCTAGGGTGTCCTGGTGCCAAGAGCACATATGTACACCCTTATGCCTGAACATGGTGTTCGTTATGGACAATCCATTATGAGCACAGAAGTCCAATAACAGAACACCACTCGGGTTCAGATCAGGGGGGCCGTTCCTCCCAACCACACCCCTCCAGGTCTCACTGTCATTGCCCACGTGAGCGTTGAAGTCCCCCAGCAGAACAAGGGAGTCCCCAGGAGGCGCACTCTCCAATACACCCTCCAAGGACTCCAAAAAGGGTGGGTAATCTGCGCTGCCGTTTGGCGAATAGGCACAAACAACAGTCAGAGCCCGTCCCCCCACACGTAGGCGAAGGGAGGCTATCCTCTCGTTCACCGGGGTGAACCCCAACGTACAGGCACCAAGATGGGGGGCAACAAGTATGCCCACTCCTGCTCGGCGCCTCTTACCAAGGGCAACTCCAGAGTGGAAGAGTGTCCAACCCCTTTCAAGGAAACTGGTTCCAGAGCCAGAGCCACGGAACCTGTTTCCTTGAAAATAAATGTCCATTTCTCCTATTAAATTACAAATGATAAATGAAAGAAAATACATACCAAAAGCATCTCTGTAGTTACCAAACACTGAGCAGAAAACAAAGGCAAACAGCTGCTGGTACTAATTAAAGCCTAATTTATACTTGACGCGACGCGCAGCGCGCGAGGGTGCACGCTCCAAAAGTGATGCAATTTCACAGTCCCCGCCCCTGCGCGTTGGCCCCGCGCAGGGGATTAGCGCGTGCCGTGCACCTCTGAATTTTTGAAACTCCGCAAGCCCTGCGCGCGCGCGGTGGGCGCTACGATTTGATTGACCGACAGCCTTCACCCTTGTTGCAGAAAGTGCCTCCACTGCATGTGATGAATGGCTCAGTGAGTGGTGTGTGTGTGTGTGTGGGAGGGTGAGATGTGTGTCGCCCGTCCGCCGGCCAGAAGAGGGCGCTACGTGCTCATGTTCTGCACGTGTTGAGAGGAGCAAGACGTGACGGTGTGTGTTTGTGGAGAAAAGTAAACGGCAAAGTAAAACGCGGCTGTAAGAAAGTCTGTTTGTGCACCTGTTGGCTAGAATTATTATTAAAAACAAGAGGATTAACCTTCAGCCACCGTGTGGTTTATGTGCAAGGCAAGTGAGGGAGTTAACCCTGAAGCAGAGACTTCAGCCCTGGAGGAAGATCTCCCCTGTGTCTTTTGACCACGGATGAAAGACTGAGCAGGAAAGGTTAACACTGGCGACCACGAAGGGACCTCTTCGCCTTGCTGGACAAGTGGTGAGCTTTGAATGAGAGAGATAATAACGGCTAGCAATAAAGCCAAGAGACTGTATTAGCCTGCTATTTAACAACCACAAGATGGACGCCGCCGCCCGCTCCTTTAAAGACTATGGGTTTGAAACAGATTATTCCAACCCGTTTATGACATTGGATATTTCTTCTGAGAGCGCAGTGTGCAGAAAAGCTGCCAAAGATGTGAAATGTGAACATTACAACCCTTTTCTGTGTGATGAACGCTGTTTTAGCTCGTACGCTAAAGGAGGGGACATGTTTGCACCGCACCAAGGCCCCGCTCAGCCACAGTTTACTCCTACAAATCCATTCATTGATGCCAAATGTCAAGGTTATAACGCTCATGGAGGGGCTGCAGATGACAGAATGCATTTCTACTCAACCCCCACGTTTCAAATGAAAGATAATTATATGGACTCCAACCCATTTACTTCTGCTCATATGCAAAGTTTTGTGCACAGCACGCCGGCCCCTGTCAACCCAGTGACATTTCCAGCTGTGCATTGTACCCCTTCTCATAACCTGGATGGAACGATAAGCTACAAGCAAACCCCTGCACGGCCCCAGCCCCGATTAAAACCAAATAAAACTCGTTTCATGGTGCAGCAGCCTTTATCCGACAGTGAGGAGGATGGAGATCCTAGAGAGAGGGTCCCCACCTTACGTCCGGGCCAATACGACGGTACCACACCATGGACAGAATTTCTGCACAGGTTTGAGAGCTGCGCCGAAGCGAACTATTGGTCCGAAAAGACGATGACAGTGCAGCTGAAATTCTGCCTGGTTGGCGCAGCGGGGGCCATTGTCCACAGAAACCCTCGCTCTTACAGATGGGACTACCGCCGCCTGGTGGACGAACTGGAAACTGCATACGGCCCATCTTCTGATCATGCCGCTGCGGTTGCAGTAGAGCTGAGGCAGCGTGTACGGAAACATGGAGAGGACCTGCACGTTTTCAGAGACGATATTTACGGGAAAGTGGCTGTGGCTTATGGTGGCAGAGCAGAAGCTGAACAGGACTCTATTGCTGTTGAAGTTTTCACAAACGGTTTGGGTGATGCTGAAATAGTTCAGAAACTATTAGAGCAACGACCAGCCACGCTCGCCCGTGCATATGAAATAGCCCATGCTCATGAGACCACAAAAAGGGCTGCAGCTTATGTCACCAGTACCATGCAGTCAGGAGCCCGCGGCATGGTTGAACGACGGCCCAGAGCTGCTGTAGTCAGAGCCAATGACCAACATGAAAGTGTTAATAAAACTACACCTGTAACCAACCCTTCACCGAATCAGTTTGCCACACACCCACCCTCAGCCTTTAATAACCGCAAAAATTTGGCGAAGGGGAGAGTCCGTTGCCACAATTGTCAAGGTTGGGGTCACATCCAGAAGCAGTGCCCCTCGCCCCACAAGACCACCAAAGCTTTGACATTCAGTAGCTCCTCCGGTGATACCCAAGAACCCACCGTGCTCCACCTGAAAGGCCATAGCCAAGAAATGAGTATCCTCATGCGAATCTATGAAGTGGAGGTGTGTGCTGTGTTGGACAGTGGGGCACGGAGAAATGTGCTGCCGTTGCGCTACTAATGTTATTAACAGCATGGGATACATATTCATTCTTATGCTGATGATACACAGTTATATTTGTTCATGAAACCCAATAAATCCTATCAGTTACTTAGACTACAAACATGTCTTAAAGACATAAAAACCTGCCTGGCCCTCGCCATTCCTGCACAGCTCCGCTCAATTCTATTTCCCTTCACTACCTAGTCAGAAGCAAAGTGAAGGACAGGGTGTGGTTTTAACCAGGCTAATAAAAACCTGGATGATCCTTAATTTTCTGCTTTTGATCACAGACAAGACTGAGGTTTTAGTTTTTTGGACTAGAGCATCTTAGGAATACATTTTTCAGTTTTTCACCCTCGATGGCATTAATCTGGCCTCCAGTTCTAATGTTAAAAATCTTGGTGTTATTTTTGATCAGGACATGTCTTTTATCCCCCCACATTAAAACATTACTAGAACTGCCTTCTTCCATCTGCGTAATATCACTAAAATTAGAAACATCTTATATAAAACCGATGCAGAAAAACTGGTTTGTGCATTTGTCACGTCTAGACTGAACTATAGCAATGGGTTATTACAGTATCTGGGTGTCTACCTACTTTAAAAAGTCTTCAGTTGATGCCACTGCCAGAGTCTTAACTGGAGTTAGTGGGAGAGATCATATCTCTCCAATTTTAGTTTCTCTCCATTGGCTTCCTGTCAAATCCAGAATTGAATTCAAAATCTTACTTCTAACCTACAAAGCTCTCAACAACCTAGCTCCATCTTATATTACAGATTTTGTTATTCCACATTTTCCTAACAGAGCACTTCACTCTCAGACTGCAGGTTTACCTGCGGTCCCTAGAGTTGCTAAAAGCAGAATGGGAGGAAGATCTTTCAGTTCTCAGGCTCCTCTCTTGTGGAACCAACTTCCAGTTTCTGTCCAGGAGGCTGACACATTGTCCAGTTTAAAGACTTTCCTTTTTGATAAATCCTATAGTTAGGGTTGGCTTGTTATGCTGCTTTAAGCTTAGACTACTGGAGGACAAATTGACCTCATTTCCTTAAATTAATTCTTAAATGAATTGAATTGTTTTCATTTGATACTATTTATATCTTGACATGATTCTTGGCCTGCCATTGTGTATCTGTTCTTCTCAAACCCAGCCAGTCGAAGCAGATGACCGCTTGTCCTGAGCCTCGTTCTGCTAAAGGTTTCTACCTCATGAGGGAGTTGTTCCTTTCCACTGTCGCCTTCCTGCTTGCTCAAGATGAGAGTTCTGTGATGGAGTTAAATTTAAATCAGTCTGCTTCTCAGATAAATAATGTTAAATTATTATTTTTAAATATGAATGCTTCTGTTCAGTGCCCTGGGATGACTTCTGTTATGACTTGGTGCTATATAAATAAACTGAATTGAAAACGATAAAAACTATTTCTTCAGATATTCCACCAACCTTACCTGCTCATTGAACCGTAAGTTAAATGAAGCTAAAATAGTTTGAAAACTGGGTCATTTTGACCAAAGATCACAAGAAAACTGCAAACAAATGCAGTTGTAAATTTGTACTTATCCTGATATAGAAGTTAAAACAGGCAGAAATAGTCTCGAGTTTAACTGATGCGATCACACCCGTTGTGTAACTCTGTTTTTATCCCTTCTCTTGCCGTTACTTAGATTTTAAAAAAGTACTATTTTGCCAAAGCCTGTCCCTTTGTCTCAAAGTTCATCTCCTCATGAAGACGTCAGCTGATGTCATCGTTTGCTTTCTTGCAGGAGATCTCATCAGAGCTGCGTAAATGAGTTCAGTTAGATTTAAAAAAATAAAAAAGTAGGGCAGTGTTGTTTTAAAAGGCTTATTACTCCCATACAGACATTCTGGTTCCACCTAAAATGATGCAACACTCACATATTATGCACAGCTTACAGTCTGAGAAGACTACTGTTAAAAATGCATGTAAACAACACTTGAGGGTAGACGTCAAGTGTGCTGCCTTTGTGGCTGGTTGATGCAACAGGAGAGCGCTGCAGTGGGTTAGAAAAAACAGCCGTCTCTATTTCACTGAAATGCCTTCCATAATCCAGCAGACACCCCAGAGACATTCAACAACTGCAGGGGGGGAAGACGCCCGCCCACA
>JBBPBX010107916.1:0-11229 GCA_038048925.1 Garcialebias charrua
GAAAGGTCTTCAAGCCGCTCTTAAAGTCAACCACAGACTGTGGGGCTTCAGTTTCTCTGAATCACCTGTAAGTGTCGCCAAGGGAACAAGAACCACAGAAACGTGCGTACGCCTGCTCGGGAGCTGGCGTGGAAATGTACTTGGATGCGCAGATATTCACGTTCATTTCAGTGTTGATACATACGGGGTTTTGCGTGGAAAGTGACGTGCGCAATGTTTTTGTGCGCACGCACGGTTGATACATGAGGCCCCTGGACAGGACACGCAGGTGACACGGATAAATTATAAGAATGGGACACCAGGGAGTGCAGGGGCAGAACCAGCCACCAGAGGGCACCATCCTGAATCTGAGTGCACAGACTCTGGTTCCAAAAACACTGCATCATGTCAGCGTCTGTAAAAGGAGATGTTGTGGCGTTGATTTTACAATGGAAGAAGCAGAATGTCGTTTTTGGATTCCTTTAACAATCAATCAATCAGTAAACAGCAAACTGAGTTGACACATCCTCAAGTTAATCTAGAGTTGTGGATCTTAAGGATGTATTTTTAATTGGATTTATGATAACTGGTTCCTGGTCTATCAACACACAAGGAAGACGTCGACAGTAAATCTGGACCTGGTCAGGCAGCCTGCCTTACATGATGGCTTGGTTCGTGTCTCGAAAACCCAGAGTTATGCAAAATGTATTGTGGTGTAAAGGTGATTTATTTTTTATTTTTTAGATGGTTGTTTTGATCCGCTTTGGTCCTGCTCTCTGTTGGACTAGTCTTTGGCTCATGAATCCAGTGAAAATGAAACTACTTCTCCAAACTTAGGTTGTTCAAAGAGCTATCTACAACAGGTAAATTATTCATAATATTGCTGCAGAGCTCCATCAATAGATCAGAACTATCATTTAAAAGGAATGGCTCAATTTTTTACAAATCTGCTTTTGGGCGATGACACCTAGAGGAAGATGAGAAATAGAGTCTGACTAATGAGATTTAACTGTTTGTATATTTTTGCAACAAGTTCAGTTTTTAATAGTTTGAAGACACAATAAGAGTACAGCTTAACAGACTGTGTTTTCTACTAAGTTTCCCCTTTGACCCTCGTTTGCACCAGAACAATGGCTGCATTCTCAGCCTACTGTGCTGCATGAGGCAGTTGTGATGTCTTTACAGAATCACGGAGCAACTTTGCTTGTCTCATATACAATAAATGATTGTGTGTGCTGTTATATTATTCTGCTGAAACAGTGCTTCTGCAGTGGTGTGGACTAAATAAAGGAAGGTAAAGAGATGCAGTAAGCAGCCTCTGCAAAAAAATTAATGTACTCTGCAACATCTGAAGGGAGAGCATGCCATCTGCACCTAATAAATTCAGTTAGAGAAAAATATCAGGAAATATACCAAGAACACAAGTTGTAAGTTACTGGAAAAAGTCAGTATTCAGTTGAGGCTACAAATGATAAAATCAGTATGTCAGACTGACAGATTCTGGTTATCCCCTTCTTCTCTTACGTTTCGCCTCCTTTGCTCACAGCTCTGGTGGAAGGAAGATGCAAGGAGAGAGGTCAAGGAAAATGATTTAGGAAGGGTAATTTAGAAAATGAGGTAGGAAAATGTTTGGTTTACGCATAAATAATGAAGTTCTTGTTAATGAACTCAGTCAAGTTTTTTCTCTCTGTTGTCTAAATCTCCCTCCCTCAAAGCGTCACAGCTTCACGGTGGAGGTTTTGATGTAGTTTGTGTGGAATATTAGCCTGGTTAAAACCAGACCCTTGTCCTTCACTTCGCTTCGTACTAGGGTCTGGGACTTCTCCCATAGACAACGATTTCTCCGGTAGATTTTTGACCGGACCAATCAGAGAACAGAAGGCGGAGTTTTGAACGACGTCGACTGACGTCGTCAGTTAAAATGGCTGCCGCCACGAAGGAATTTTCATGAAAACAAGGTAAAAAACTATTATTTCTTTGCTGAGAAAAAATATATTTCTTAGCTGACGTTATATCAGAAGTGTTCCTGAGCTTAACAGTTCCTAAATCAATTCACGAAATGGTCAAATCTGCTGGATTTAAATTGTTTCGGTTTGACATTTTCCAAACAGCCTCGGGTGCGCTACGAAAATAAATGATAAAAAATCGAATTTTATCTCAAATGTTTCATCCAGGCCAACAGTCAGTAAATTAGAGCCATATAATTACACACTGGTAGCAGAAAAAATATCCACCGAGTGGTTTCTGAGCTATTTATCTGAATAGCCTGGACCTCGCCAGGCTAAACTAACAAAACTCCGCCTTCTGTTCTCTGATTGGTCCGGTCAAAAATCTACCGGAGAAATCGTTGTCTATGGGAGAAGTCCCAGACCCTAGTACAAAGCGAAGTGAAGGACAAGGGTCTGGTTTTAACCAGGCTAGTGGAATATGCTTGTAGAGAAAACTGTTAGCTCAAGCCATGGACTTTAGGGAAACAAGTTGATGTTCAATCCATCATGGAGAAATCCTTTCAGTTTCTCCAAGCCAGGCTGTTTTTTTTCTTTATTTATGCTGAGTCGAGCTCACGACTCCTGAGCTCAGGTCCACACACAGATTACATGGACTTCAATTTGGTCAGTTGGTCCCTCAACACAACTGATAACATTTCTTCAACAAGAAGACCTGTGTGCGAGCCAATTTGCCCTGTTGTCATGCACACAGCTGGATATCTCATCGACTTGGAAGACTTGATGACGTGTCTATCTCTGCTGTCATCTGTGGATCTTAAGAACGCATATTTAATTGGATTTATGACAACTGGTTCCTGCTTTTTGGATTTGGCTGGTTCCTGGTCTATCAACACACAAGGAAGACGTCGGCAGCAAATCTGGACCTGGTCTGGCTGCCTGCCTTACATGATGGCTTGGTTCATGTCTCGAGAACCCAGACTTTTGGCTGAATGGATCAGATCTCGGGGATTTTCTCAGGCACATTCCATTGATATGGTCATTTTAATTTGGACATTTTGGAAGCGAGTGGACCGACAAAGACTGAAGGTAGATGTCATTAAAGTTCTGCCTGTCCCCAAAACAATCGTGTTTATCTGAATTCGGCTCCCTGACTGGCCTTCTTATCTCAACACGCCAGAAAAGTTTTGTAAACCTGATGCTCTCGCCCCCTTCCAAACCTGCTACGGAAGAATTCCACTGACTTTTCAGAGAAGCCCGTCTGAATAAACATTCTGTCATCATTTCAGGACTCTGGATTCGCCTCTGGCCGTTCTCGGCAGCCCCCCCCCCATGTGGGGATCTCTCCAGAGGGAACTACTGTATATGAACTGAGTGATTTTATCTGAACTCTGCAGTGCCTCTAAGGGCTGGCATGCTCACCGCCTTTGAGTCTCCCTCCACCACCCTTCCACCCGCTTCAGATGTTATCAACCATTCGTAGCAGTCAGATTGCCCCTCCTGTACCTTCTAGGAGGTTTAAAGGTACGTTGTCACCGTTACAAGCGATGACAGCAGGCTCCGTCTTTAGCCACGTGGTTAGGTTTAGAGTAAAGGCTCTGGCGTTAGGTTTAGGGTCTTGGTTAGGTTTAGGCACAAGGGTAAGGGGGTTAGGTTTAGGGTTGGTCCTCTGGGTCAGGTTTAAGGTTAGGTTTAGGAAAACTGTTACATCCATCCATCCATCCATCTTCTTCCGCTTATCCGGGGTCGGATCGCGGGGGTAGCAGCCTAAGTAGGGAGGCCCAGACTTCCCTCTCCCCAGCCACTTGGAGCAGCTCCTCTGGGGGAATCCCAAGGCGTTCCCAGGCCAGCCGAGAAACATAGTCCCTCCAGCGTGTCCTGGGTCTTCCTCTGGGCCTCCTCCTGGTGGGACATGCCCGGAACACCTCCCCAGGGAGGCGTCCAGGAGGCATCCTAACCGGGCATCTGGTTAGGAAAACGGTTACATAAGCTGAAAAAACAAAAACACAACACTTCCGGGTTTACGGAAACACGCTGCCTACTCACAGTGATTATAACGCTGATAACATTCTTTTAAACATGCTAGGAGGTAGATTGTGACAGTTTCACGGCTACATATGGGGACGATAACAGTTGATAGCGCCCATTGTATGGACTGACAACATCCGAATCCGTTGCCCCCTCTGCGTAATGTCGGCATCATTATGTGTTTGTGTGCGAGACTTTTTTCATTACTAATATTTTTATGAGCTTTACACATGCGACTAGCTCGCTGTGGCGACCCCTGACAAAGGGAGAAGCCGAAAAAAGAAAAAAAAAAAACACATGACTTGTAAAATACTATGTTCAACCAAATCATAAGATTTTAATCATTTCAATTGATGAAATAATCAATTTGTTGGGTGACCATAGCACTTCCTACTAATAATTCAGTTACAAACGGAAAATCAGCCACTTTATCTAATATTCAAACTTCTACAATTCAAATCCCTCCTACAAGTCAACCATCTGTTAATCACACCTTCTCTTTTTCTCCGTTCTCAGTCAGTGAGGTAAATAAACTGTTAAATGATCTTGATCCTAAAAAATCTGCAGGTCCAGATGAACTTCCACCTTATTTCTTAAGGCTGGCTGCTCATATCATCACAGTCCCTGTGACCCACATCTTTAATCTGTCCATAAGCCAAAACACCATTCCGGATGCTTGGAAAACAGCCTTTGTTCTTCCTTTGCTGAAGGGAGGTGACCCCACCTCACTGAACAATTATCGACCGATCTCTAAACTCTGCATCTTAGCCAAGGTTCAAGAAAAACTGATAAACTCTCAGATCAAAAATTATCTGGACTCATTTAACATCTTACCTCTTCATCAATCTGGTTTCAGGAAAAAACACAGCACAACAACTGCTTCTCTGAAGGTTCTGAATGATGTTGTTGAAGCATTGGATGCTAAGGACTATTGTGCTGCACTTTTCTTAGACCTGTCTAAAGCTTTTGACACTGTGGATCATAACATCCTGTGTCATAAGCTCTCAGAAATCGGTTTCTCTGATCACACCATCGGTTGGTTTTCTAACTATCTTTCCAATCGGAGGCAATGTGTTCAACATAACGGTACTTCTTCCAGCTATTTAACAGTTAAAAATGGTGTACCACAAGGCTCAGTTTTAGGACCCACTCTCTTTACAATCTACATAGCTAATGTAGGTCACTGCATCCCTGATGCATCCTTACATTTCTATGCTGATGATACAGTTGTTTATTGCAGAGCTAAAACAGTAGCTAAGGCTTTCCAGTTACTGCAATCCGCTTTTGACTTCATCCAGTCAGATTTGTTCCGTCTCAAACTTGTCCTAAATGCTGATAAAACAAAAGGGATGTTTTTTTCAAATAGGAAGTCGGTCCCAGCAGTTCTTCCTCTGATTTTATCTTCAAATGGTGTCCCTATTGAGTTTGTTGATTCCTATAAATATCTGGGTATCCTGATCGATTCACATCTCTCTTTTAAACTCCACGTGGAAAACCTAGTGAAGAAACTGAAAGTTAAACTGGGTTTCTTTTTCAGAAACAGATCATGTCTATCACTGAATGTTAGGAAACGCCTTGTGTCTGTGACTTTCCTTCCCTCCATTGATTACGGTGACATTCTCTACATGAATGCTCCTACAAGCACCCTGCGGATGTTGGATGTTGTCTATCATGGTGCACTAAGATTCATAACTGGTTGTGATTATCGTACCCACCACTGCACCCTGTATTCACTGGTTAACTGGACATCATTAACCTCACGCAGACTCTTCCACTGGTACATTTTCATCTTTAAATCACTTCTTGGTCTGCTGCCCTCATACATCTCCTCCTACATGTCTTTGCGTGATTGCAGCTACAGTGTGCGCTCTCAGGACATGATTACCTGCAGTGTTCCGTCAGTGAGGACTGAACTTGGAAAAAGGGCCTTCTCCTATTCCGCTCCAGCTTCCTGGAATATCTTACAAAAAGATCTGAAGCTCTCAAACTTGACTTCTCTAAATGGTTTTCAGAATCTGTTGGAATCCTGGCAAAAACCAATGCAGATTTGTTCCTGTCTTTGATTCTATACGTTTACCTTATAATGTTTTGCTAGTTTTTTGATACTTTGTTAAAAAAAAAAAAAAAAAAAAATTTTTTTTTTTTCCCTCTCTTTTGTTTTCTATTGTTTATTGTTTGTTTGTTTGTTTATTGTTTAAGGAAATTCTACCATTGCTGTTCATTGTTCTTTAGTTTTAGCAGGTCGCTTTCGTAAATGAGCCCATGAGGTTCAAAAGATTTACCTGACTAAATAAAGGTTGAATGAATGAATGAATTCTTAGCCTATAGCTCTTTTTTGTAAAATAAAAATAGGATTTGTAATTATTTGCATGCTTTTCCCTAAACTTCAATACAGTAGATTAAATATAGAACAATCATTACATTATACAATATATACAAAGATTTGTCATTCAAAAACTATTTTACTTTATACAGTAATGCAATTAATTTTGTTATTTTTATTCTTAAGTAATTTACATGACATTTCCATGTGAGCTTCTCATAAATAACGACACCCAACATTTTTATTTAATTAACCCTGTGAATTTAAATACTGTCAATTTTAAACTAGCCTTTCACTGTTCAGGAACTCAAATTATAAAAAAAGACTAGAAGTTAACTTCTACCGGTAGTCTTTTTATAATTTGAGTTCCTTTTGCTCCTTTTAGCTGCTAGCTAGAATGCTTTACTACTTTAGCTAGCATTTTGCAACTTTTAGCTATTAACAACAGGTAGACTTCTGCAGGTTTTAACTGGTCTTTTATAGTTTTAGCTTCTAGTACGGTAATTATTTTTGTGTGTGTGTATTTTTAGCCTTTTGCTGCTTTTTCCTTCTAGCTTGAATTTTGATGCTTTTACAGCCTTTTGCTAAGTTTTGAACTATTCTTTTAGCATTGAGATAGTGTTTGGCTACTTTTATCTATTAGCTAGCATTTTGCTGTTTTAGCTACTGTTTTACCACTCAGGGTTCATTCTGAATTATCACAGAAAATGTCATTTCTCTGGTTTCACACCCTCCTCCTGTGATTATTACATTATTCTTTGTTGTTCAGCAGAAGATTAAAAGAGATGTTATAAAAATAGCAGAAAAAATAGCAGAGGTTGTGCTGCTTAATAGAGCAGCCAGTTTCACACACAGGACAGTAAAATCTACGATTACTACCACTCTGAAGGGCGACAGCACCTCAGGGTGCCAAAATAATCAGCGGCGCTGCTGCAGATGAAGAGCTTGGTGGAACACTCCCACTCACTTCACACCTGAGTCACAGGCAACGACAAGAAAACCAAACACAACCGTGACTCAGGAGGACACGTCTGAAACGTGTTAATCAAACACCTGATCCCTCCTGAGCACACGCAGCACGCCACATCAGCAGACAGAGTAATGAGAACGGTCGTCTAAAAACATCAACGTGCACTGAATAAGACCAAAAATAACGGCCTAGCGTTACGTGACAGAATGCAAACCCATAGTTCATTAACGTTTCTTACGATGAAGTCTCAAGGCCAACCAGTGTCTGCACGAGAGAGATGGAGAAGTGATAAAGAAAAGATGGATAATACTATTACCGTATTTTCCGGAATATAGGTTGCGGCTTTTTATCATTTTTGCATGCCCTGCGACCTATATTCAGGTGCAACCTATTTATGGCTTTTTATAAAATAAGCTGATTTGTAATCATTTATTAACAAAAATTAAACTGAGACACACTCTTACAATAATGTCAGCTAACAAATATATTTTTTAGGTGTTTATCCTGCTAAAATTATTCATTTATTAAAGAAAAGTTCAGCTCAGACACATATTTGCTATAATTTTTATCAAACAAATAATTGTTTTTAAGTGTTAATCTTCTTAAAAGCCTTGCTGTGCGCTCCTGTGGAAGAGACATTTGCAGCAGAGCTAAACACGGTCCACATTTTGACGTAGGTGCGACCTATATTCAGGTGCGACCTATATATGGATTTTTCCAATTCTTTGGCAATAATTGGACAATGCGACCTATGTTCAAGTGTGACCTATATTCCAGAAAATACGGTACCTGGATCTGATGGGACGGCCCTGTATAAACCTCAGAGTCAGACATGTTGTCTGCAAACTAACGGGCTTGTTGTTTTCTCTCAGTTTGTAATCAAACCTCACTGTGTGACAGAGCGTGACTCACTAGTGTCCACCTCGAAGGTCAACCTGAATTTAACCAGACAGGTCTTCACCTCAGACTCTCACAGCTGCAGCATGACTTGGATGAAGCGCAGCAGTCTGAGCTGACGTTTTGAACCTGGCCTGACACAACGCCACCTTCTCTTCTGCTTTTAATCTCTTTGTTTTCTTCTTGTGCATCACTTGCATCTTTTCTTGCACCTCACATCCCTCTCTGACGTCCCCTCCCTCCCCCCCACTCCCGTCCTCTCTCAGATGCCCAGCCCACAGAGGCAGAGACCGCCGTGTGGAACCAGGTCAGCGCCGTGCTGGAGGAGGCCCACGGGATCCTGGCAGAGCTGCAGTCCTATAACGGCGCGGGGCAGGAGATACGAGAAGTGAGGAAGGGGCTTGAACATGTTACAGCACATGTTAAATACAACACGGCTCATCCATGGACATACATGTACTTAGTTTTTGGTTAATAACACATGATCGACTGAGTTTACATATTTTCAGAATGAATGTTTCGGTTGAGGGTTTGAGACTTCAGCATCTGCAGGGCCGTGCTCCCACTTCTTTAGAATAACAGTTACAGCAGTTTGAAGAGGGCTTCTGTGGAAATGTTAGGATGTTTTTTTTACCTCACCTGTTTTAGACAGCTTATTGATCGATCTCAGTTTAAATAGAGATTAATTCTGACAGAACTGACAAGCTAACGACACCTGAACTCAGCTGATGACCCAAGTGGTTTGCTGCCAGCTTCAGTGTTTAAATGTTCACAGCAGTTCACATGAACACTGTTTTATAACTCTTTATACATACACAGTGGTTATTCCAGCAGATGTATTCTAGTACTTCTGTTGTAAGTGCTCCAAGGCTGTAGCCAAAGCGATGATAGCACTAACCTTTACCATTCAAGCTAGCAGATAAATAATTCAAAAGTATTAAGCAGGTTATTAACACTTGATGGCAACGTAAACATCTTTGAAATAGTGTTCACATGAACAGCTAAAGGACCTCTGTGCTTATTTGCTAACATAAATAGCAGCTAGCTGCAGCATTTCCAACAAGAATAATAGACTTTTACCAGAATAACTGTTTAAATAAAACACCACGGAGTAAATGTTTAAAAAGCTGGTGGCTCAGTTGGTAGAGCTGTCACCTCTCAGTGAAAAGGTTGCTGGTTTGAATCCCGGCTGGAGTCCTTTCACGGTGGAGTTTGTATGTTCTCTCCGTGCATGCGGGGTTTCCTACCACAGACCAAAAACATGCATGTTAGACTGATGGTGACTCTAAATTGTCTCTAGGTGTGAGTGAGAGGGTGAATGGTTGTTTGTCTCTTTGTGTCCCTGTGATGGACTGGAGACATGTCCAGGTGTCCCCGCCTATTGCACAGTGATGGCTGGATATGGGCACCAGTGACCCAAAAAGGGAGAAGCAGGTAAAGATGATGGATGGATGGATGGATGGATGGATAGTTGTTAGTTAATCAGTTCAGTCAGAATTAAACTACTTCTTCAAACTGAGCTTGTTCAAAGAGCTGTCTACAGCAGGTAAGATAGTAACTGCTCATTATGATTTCACAGGATCCCTCTTCAAAAATGGATGAACTATTTCTTCATGAAGCAGCTTAGCAAACCCCAAGATACACATCTTAAACATGTCCGTGCTATTTAAAAATAAAATTAAATAATCTCTTCCAGTAAAAACAGAAATTCTGTTTGCCTAAAGGCTGTATAAGTACAAAACTTATGTCAAATATTTCTAGAAATTAAGTCTAAAATAAATAAATGCATTTTTTTTTAGTAGAGCATTGTTTACTAATGTTGGGGGAGTGGTGGTGAAGAGGTCAGAAGAGGCAAACCTGTGATTGGAAGGTTGCCGGTTCAATCCCCCAGACCAAAAACATCAAAATGTGGGTGAGAAAGGTGAAGCACCCACACCTGCCTCCACCATCATTTGCCCCACTCTGAGCCCTTGAGCAAGGCCCTTAACCCCCCACCATCTGCTCCTCCGGGCACCCTAGATGCAGCTCTCTGCTCCACACAGAGGGCTGTGGTAGCTCAGTGGTCTGTGGTTGTGTCAGGAAGGGCATCCAGCGTAAAAACAATCTCTAAGTCTTCAGGCGTAGTTGACCCCTGAAGTAGATTGTGTAATGTTTGGTCAGTTTTTACAAACGTAGCTTAAAAATATCACAGAGTGAGGAAGTGCAAGTAACATTTTACTATTTCAGGCTTTTTACTGTATTTGTACAAATCCTTCCTCATCAAGCCGGAACGTTTCTGTATCTGTCAGCGTCCATCTGTATCCTGTTCCATTTGAACGTCTGAATCATCACCTTCACCATGACAGAGTGAAAAAGTTTTACTGGTTTCAGATACAACATCGAGGAGGAGAGGAGATGGGGGGGGGGGGTCTTTTAAAATAGTTTTTTTAAGTGACATCTGCCTGTGCACCCTGCCTGCAGGCCATCCAGAACCCAGGTGACCTGGCTCTTCAGGAGAAGGCCTGGAATGCAGTCTGCCCCCTGGTGGCCAAGCTGAAGAGGTTCTACGAGTTCTCCCTGAGGCTGGGTGAGCCCGGATCAACGTTCAGTACACAACACACAGATCACATGGAGAGAGGGTGAAAAATCAGCTGGTAATGAAGCAAGTCCATCTGCACTGTTCTACATGATGCATTGTTGTAGGTGACTGGGTTGTAGGAGTATGAGTTGGATTAGAAACCTGATGAAAGCAGGTGAAATAACTGTTATCTTTACTGTATCTATACACACAAACCTGTGTGCACAACTAGCCCCCAGCAGCCACTGGGAAGTAGATCATCATCTTTCTGCCTTTTCAGTCCAACACGCATTCTTAAACGCGCACGAACGCCTCACGCTGCCGTGTCCTCTCGAGCATCTCCACAGCATCCTGACCCAGCAGCTAGGCAGCCGTTGCCACGGAAACAGCGGTACACGGCCGTCCGGCTCCGACGGAGAGCGAGCGAAACAGAGTTCAGCTCCCGCCTCTGCGCTGCCTTCCAACAATACCTCCATTCCAGGGACATCGTGTTCTCGGCTTGCTGGAAAGAAAAGTGAGGGCTCGTTAG
>JBBPBX010107917.1:0-11229 GCA_038048925.1 Garcialebias charrua
AGTAATAACATCTAGAACTAACTAAGAAAAACATCAACTAGTAATACACTAAGCCTAATATAGTGGGAATAAACAGCAGCACGAACATGAGTTTGTATGAGCAGATGGTCACAGATGGTCACAGATGAACACAGCAACAAGAAAACAGATCAGCATCAGTATGATGTGATATTTTGCAGTGTTTATTTTTATTTTATTTTTATTTATTCATGAGTCTAACAGTATATATTGTAACTAGTAATATATTGTATCGTGAGCAGCATATCGTGTATCGTGTCGTGAAATTATTGTATCACTACAGCCCTATGCAGAATGTGGTCTGGCATTATCTTGTTGAAAAATGCAGGGTCTTCCCTGAAACAGAGATGACATCTAGATGGAGCATATGTTGTTCTAGAACCTGAACATAGTTCTCTGCATTAATGGTGCCTTTCCAGACATGCAAGCTGCCCATGCCACAAGCGCTCATGCAACCCCATACCATCAGTGATGCAGGCTTCTGAACGGAGCGTTGATAACAACTTGGGCTATCCTTGTCCTCTCTGGTCTGGATGACATGGCGTCCCAGTGTTCCATAAAGAACTTCAAATCGTGACTCATCTGACCACAGAACAGTCTTCCATTTTGCCACACTCCATTTTAAATGACCCCTGGCCCAGTGCAAACGTCTGAGCTTGTGGAGCTTGCTTAGAAATGGCTTCCTCTTTGCACTGTAGAGTTTCAGCTGGCAACGGCAGATGGCACGGTGGATTGTGTTCACTGACAATGCTTTCTGGAAGTATTCCTGAGCCCATTCTGTTATTTCCTTGACAGTGGCATTCCTGTTTGAGGTGCAGTGACGTTTAAGGGCCTGGAGATCACGAGCATCCAGTAGAGTTTTACGGCCTTGACCCTTACGCACAGCGATTGTTCCAGATTCTCTGAATCTTTTGATGATGTTATGCACGGTTGATGATGATAACTTAAAAGTCTTTGCTATTTTATGCTGGGTAACACCATTCTGGTATTGCTGCACTATCTTTCTGCGCAACAATGGTGGAATTGGTGATCCTCTTACCATCTTGGCTTCTGAGAGACACTGACACTCTGAGAAGCTCTTTTTATACCCAATCATGTTGTCAATTGACCTAATTAGTGTTAATTGGTCTTCCAGCTGTTCGTTATATGCTCAATTTCCTTTTTCCAGCCACTTATTGCTACTTGTCCCAACTTTTTTGGGATTTGTTGACACTGTGAAATTTTGAATCAACATATTTTTCCTTTAAAATGTTACATTTACTCAGATTAAACTTTTGATCTGTCATCTATGTTCTATTACAAATAAAATATTGACATTTGCCATCTCCACATGGTAAATGGTAAATGGAGCTTATTTATATAGCGCTTTCCAGCCCCCTATGAGGGGCCCCAAAGCGCTTTACAATACCAACCATCCACCCATTCATACACACATTCATACACCGGTAGCGGCAGACTGCCATGCAAGGCGCTTTCCAGTCCTACCGGGAGCAACTCGGGGTTAAGTGTCTTGCCCAGGGACACAACAACACATGGTGTGGGGAACCGGGATTCGAACCTCCAACCTTCCGATCTGGGGGACGACTGCCATTACCACTACGCCACGGCCATTGCATTCAGTTTTTATTCACTATTTGATTAGTGTCCCAACTTTTTTGGAATCCGGTTTGTATAAAACTCAAGCGATAGGGCTTCACAACCCACATGAGGAAGTAGGAGAACCCTGTGAAAGTTGTGAGACATTGTGGGGACTCCTTCAAGAACATACGGTAATTCGCCTAGAAAAGGCCTCAACCACCTGCTCCACTTCCAAAAATTAGGAGACAAATGTACAGTAGAACGGGTTAGTAATCACATACATTAAACACGACCTGTGACCACTTGTTTTAACACGACTTTCAATGCAAGACTAACCAGTCAGGTAAAACAAAAACAAAAATCAAACCAATGCCAAGCAATTGATGATGTGACATCAGTGTTTCCCTACCATTATACAAGCAGGGTGCATTTAATGAATGTTAAAGGGGACCACACATGCAAAATTCACTTTTTAATGTTTTTTTTACTCAACTTTGGGTATTTACTTCATAAAAAACAGTCCTAGTGCCAAAAAAATGCACCCAGTGGTTTAAGTAGACTTATTTGTCTGTGATAGAAACGCTTCGTTTCACTTCCTGCGGTTTGTGACGTCACAAACCGCAGGACAACCCACACCAAACCTGAGTCCAGCCCCTCACCTAGCAACCCCGGGTGCGGCTCAACCAGAGCCATATATATAGAGTTCCGACACGCTTTGATCTCGCCGACAGGCGGTCAATCGTTCCAAACTACGGCTATGGAAACCTTGTGGAGCTGCGCCCTCTGGCGGCGACGGAGCGCTACTGCAGGCAGCTTCAGACTGTAACCAGAGCCATGGAACAAATTGCCCCCTCCATGACCCATGTGACTTCCGCATTCCATTCTTACAATGGAACTCTATGGAAGTGTCGCAACCCTCACTTTATATGGCTCTGGGCTCAACCCACTTCAGTATAAAAGACGTCACGGTTGCCGAGCAGTTTTGGAGCTGACCCGGCGGTCATTTATTTATTTATTCATTTATTTAGCCCCCGGGGGGCTAGGGGCTTGCCCTGCTCCAGCCACGCAGCACATCTTGAGTAAAACCAGAATGTTTTATTACCTTGTTTGAACTCTGTCTCGTTGAAACTGTGCACACACACACACTCTCGCGGGGCGACAGTCTGAAACGTACAAGCACCACTGATCGATATACTTTTCAGATTAGCAATTTATTTATTTTAAGAATACCTTTCACTTCATCAAAATCTAATCAAAACTCCAGCGTTCTAAAAGTAGGTGGTTGTATTTGTTTCTTATACGATGAAGGACTGCTTTTGCTCAACTGCCAGCTTGGGTCTGGGAGATAAATGGCTGGTGTGGCACCCAAAGGACCGGGGTTCGCTTCCCGGCCACGGCATCTTTTTTTTTTTTTTGTTTCGGAGAGATCGGGTGAGGGCTGCAGGGAGCTGCTGGCTTTTGAGGACCGTGTGGGTCCGGTGACGGTCAGAGGTTGCCTCATACGGATAAATTAACTGGAAACACTCGGTGAACTTTGTGTGTGTCTGGATTGGATGTGCAGCCGCGGATCGAAGCGCCGCATGCAACTAGCGGAGCTACGCGGGCTGTTTGTTACCGAAGGAGGAGGAAGAGCTAATTTTAGCCTCGGATTCGGGAGGGCATGATAAAAGGAGCAGCTAATGGCGGCGCGCACAAACAGCTTTCGGTAAGTTATCTTAAGCTAGCACTAACAGTAAGTCAAACGAGTAATAAAAAAAAGCTAATTTTAAAACAACAACAGATTTGAGATACTGGCTGTTACAGAGGGCGGAGTTAATGTAAACAGAGTTTTGACGGGCGTGGACTTCAGACCTCATTATCATAAACAGGTCGTTTAGAACAGAAGTTAGAAATGGCAGAATTAAAAAGGGTATAATTTATTATCTAAGAATTATTTTGTGTATTAAATTGAATGAACAAGGTCTGGATAGCACACAGACATACCATAAAAATTTAAAAAACCCATCTGAGGTCCCCTTTAATGTTACATTATATTCAACTAGAAGATTAGTGAGGTGATTTCTCCTAGAGGAGACTGTAAGATCCAACAGTCTGTAGACCCAAAACCTGGTTATAAAGTGAGATTTTGGGTTGGTGTCATATGGCCACACAAAGCCAACTTGTCCTCTATGAAACTTATTTTCTTGAGGTATACGCTGCATGGTAATTTGGTTAAAAATGTTGCCTTGCTGTAAGAAGATCACAGGTTTGAAACTGGGCTACGGTCTTTCTGATTTCCTCTTACAGTACAAAAACACACAAGTGGCAACAGAAAATGAAAGCATTTCTTGCAGCATTAAATGCAGACCATTTTGATATACGTATAGATATACGCATATATATACTGTATGTGTATATATATGTATATATACGTGTATGTTACTGCTTCCGGCTCTCGACAAAGCAAGTCGCATATCTTTTTGCTCCTTCCCTCCCTAAGTTTTTCCTCCTCCCTGCTTGCTTTTTGTCTCGTCTGACTCTTCAGCGCTCACTCGAACCAATTTGCGATGGATTTAATAAATTGGGCTGTTTCTTCAATAGATAAGATTTTTTCCACGAAGCGGACCGTGCCAGGAGAAGCTGTCTGTCCCTCTGACACACACGCGGTTGGATACATGATGGACTCGTGGGGACAGTGGCAGCCTATGTGTCTGACCGTCTTGACTGTCGAAGACGTGGAAGATTTGTGGATTATTGGTCTATTGGTGGCAGCTGCTCTGTTTTTTGGCGTCAGCGGGGCTGTCTGTTACTTGAAGCTGAGGAAGGCTTCGGCGGCTATCAGCGCGCTGGCGAAACTTCCTGATCAGCAAGATTCTCTGATCCGGGCTGTGGGCTCCTCATCCCAGCTGTTGTACGAGCTCAATCGCACGTTGGGAGCGGCGGTAGATCACCGCGGACCTGCAGGGCGCTTTGGAACTCGTTTACAGCCGCCCGGGCTCAATCAGGGCACAGATGGGGGTTCATAGAGCGGAACCTCATATGATTTGGAATTTTGGCCCTGAAACAGCATCTGGACTTGGAAGGCTGCAGTGAAAAGAACACTGTGGTCTGGATTGAAGATAAACAAAAGACTATCTAATCTGGTTTCTGCACACGTCCTTGAAAAGAAGACTGTTTGGAAACTATTCTCCTGGAGCGTAGAGCTGAAGAGACCTTGCTGACCTCCCCCCCCCCCCAGAGATCTCTGTGCGTGCCTCGGATAACGCCCAGCTGAACAACCTGCTGAACTGTGTTCTCTGAAGTTACTCGCAGACTCTATATCTCCTTGCATGTCGTCAAAACTGCAACAATGTCTCGTCTGGTTGTGCTTATGCTGATAGAGTTTTTGGGACTTTATCATGGAGTGTCTTCAGGCAATCTTTGATAGATTCTTTTTTTGAATATCACAAATGATACCTATTGTGTTTTTCCTTTTTCCATATCTGATTTGCTCTTCATCCAGGACGGATGAGAGACGGCCGCGCTGATGAACATGTTATGTGTTTTGAATTGCAGCAGCTTAACATTCTCTGCCCCTCCTCTGGATGACTGTGTTTACATTATCACGTTGTATTGGTGAGAACTGGTGCAATGTTAATAAAGAATCTCTTATCTTATCTCTTATCTTATCTTATACAGGGAGTCCTCGATTTACGGCACCCTCAACCTACGGCAACTCCGACTTACGGCATAATTCATATTTAATAAAAATATGGAAAAATAAAAAAATGTGGGTTTTTTTGGGTTTAAAATAATGTTCTTTATTTCATGTGTACAGCACTTTGTTGCAGCTATGGTTGTTTTAAATGGCTTTATAAATAAAGTATTATTATTACAATTATTATTTTTATTATTTTTAACCCGAATTACGCAACTTCCGGTTTACTCGGACAGTCAGTTTCCGGTTGCGTTGTTTTTAGCTTCTGTTAGCTCATCAGCCGTACCGTGTTGGTTCAGTGGTTGCTTCGCACGGACACATTATCTGCATCTGAACGGGGGGGTTTGTGGTTGGATGGATATACGAAGGGAAAAGACGCTGTGGAACGCGTGAAGCATTAGACAGCTTAATGTGACCGGACAACCACCACCTAACATTCTAAAGTTAGCTCCACTGGAGACGTTTACTTCCGGCCTGGACAGCCTGCTACGGGTTCAGAGGTTTCTCCGCATGGACACAGGCGCTTCAGATGAACGGGGTGGGGGTGTGTGGTTGGATGGATATATACGAAGGGAAAAGACGCTGTGGAACGGGTGAAGTATTACACACCGAACTAACATGCTAAAACACTGTTTAAGTCAGGAAGCACTCAGCTGAGGCGGGATGTTCTGCGAGGAATGTTCTCCATCCTTCTGCTGTTGCAAAACACCATTACTCCCAGCATCCTCTCCCCCCTCCTGCGGTCTATGTCATATACGATGATGGCCGATGCTACACGCTGCTGCAGCAACACACAGTAATAAACAAGTCTGTACTCAATTACATACACTTACTGACATAAACTCACCTCTGCAAGAAATTACAAGCAAGAATGTACATTTTAGCAGCCACATGCCCATTTCTTTCTCCACAAAAACCCATCATGTGACCCTCCCCCTGCCCCAGTGAGGTTTCATGTCAAAGCTGTAGAAAAAAAAACTAAGAAAGGCATTAATCAGAACTTCATTCTTTTCTAAATGTGTGTTTAATCTAGACGAGGCATCACACAGAGACCCTCAAGTTTTTCTTATTAACAGGATTTTTCAGCAGGCCTGTATCTTAAGGAATGTCTCGGTCCATAAAAAACAACAACTAATAGCTTCACATGGTCACACCCTTGCTTTGGACAGTACAGAAAACAAAAACTGAAAAATAAAATCTATGAATAATCCTGAATTTGTCTATTGAAACTGGCTCACAGATGAAAGGCGTCAACTTCTGACATGATTGATTTAATAATAATAATAATAATGTGTTTGTCTGTCATCTGCGTATGTTTCCCATACACAGACGAAATTCGTCTCTGCATTTAACCCAACCACCCCAGGTGGTGCAGTGAGCAGCCAGAGGGCGCTCGGGGAGCTGGAGAATTAGGTGTGCACTCATAGACACCCCAAGGTGTGTAGTGGCCGGGACGCGAACCCGCGTCCTTCGGGTCCCAAGTCAAACGCCCTAACCACTACACCATCTTGGCTCCATATTTGTGATCAGCCACAGGCTTTTTATCATTTACAGCAGCTTCAGTGAAGACTCTTCACTTTTTCTGTTTGTTACAGTATACCTGTACTGCAGTCTGATGTTACAATTTAAATTCAGTTTTTTTTTATCAATCTATAATCAGCATCTAATGAAGCCAAAGTGAAAACAGAATTTTAGAAAATGTAACAAGAACTTTTCTTTTCTTCTTTCGGCTGCTCCCTTTTTCAGGGGTCACCACAGCGAACTAATTTACACAAAGACTTGGTGATCGTTTTTACGCCAGATGTCCTTCCTGACAACCACTGTCCACTGAGATACCACAACCCTCTGTGTGGAGTAGAGAGCTACTATCTAGGGTGCCCGGGGGAGCAGATGGTGGGGGGTGGGGGTTTAAGGGCCTTGCTCAAGGGCCCGGAGTGGGGCAAATGAGGGTGGAGGCAGGTGTGGGTGCTTCACCAATCCCACACACATTTTGATGTCGGTCCAGGAGTTGAACCAGTGATCTTCCAATCACAGCCCCACCTTCTCTAACCTCTGCGCCACCACTCCCCACCTACCAGTATATAGCCTTAATAACAAGAACAATGACAACAATATTACACCATTAAAATGTTTGCTCAGGTTCCTCTTATTTCTCCTAATTTTTGCTAAGATCATTCATAATTTGCCTCAACTGAAGTCCGTCCACCTGTGGTAACTTAACCTTAAAGAACCTGATTTCTCTATAGAAAACCTCCAACTGACAATCAAAGCAAAACCACACCATGAGGTCAAAGGAACCACAGAGCTCAGAAACATGGCTGTTGTCTATCCACCATCAGCTGCCCTGATTTCTGTAGATCAGCACCAGAGAAAAATTCAGACCTCAAAAAATGTTTGCTCAGGTTCCTCTTATTTCTCCTAATTTTTGCTAAGATCATTCATAATTTGCCTCAACTGAAGTCCGTCCACCTGTGGTAACTTAACCTTAAAGAACCTGATTTCTCTATAGAAAACCTCCAACTGACAATCAAAGCAAAACCACACCATGAGGTCAAAGGAACCACAGAGCTCAGAAACATGGCTGTTGTCTATCCACCATCAGCTGCCCTGATTTCTGTAGATCAGCACCAGAGAAAAATTCAGACCTCAAGTCCTAGAGTGGACTAGCCATACCTCCGACCTGAACTCTATCAAATCTCTCTGGAGACACCTGAAAATGTCTCCATTATCAGTCCATCCAACCAGATTGAGACAGAGGGTTTGTAAAGAAGAACGGCAGACAAACCTCCAATCCAGGTCAACAAAGCTTGTTGCATCAAACTGTAAAAGATTCAGGACTGAAACTTCTACCAACATTGCTTCAACTCAGGGCGACATAAAGGGTCTGACTACTTATGGAGATGTTGTATTTAATATTTTTAAATACATTCTCTAAACTGTATGCAATTCTGTTTTCCTTTTTATTGAGATACCGGTACAAGTGTTTAAGAAAATAATTTATGAGCAGGTTGCAACATAAAATAGTAAAGTGATGTGTATCTGAAGTACTTTGACATTGGGTTATCTACCATAATCTACTCTGTAGGGCAGTGAAGTTGAATCACAGCGTGCATGTTCTTAAGCAAACAGGTAGTTTGTTAGTTCAGCCACTCAGACTAATACAGTAGTTCTTTACTCAGCTGCAAAAACTAGTTGTTAACAACACAGAACAAGAAGTTTTTCCATTTACCGGTAGTTGGTTGAAGAACATATGAAGCGTGAGATCGATAGGCAGATATGTGCAGCATCCGCAGTGAAGCAAGCGCTGTACCCGTCTGTCGTGGTGAAGAGAGAGCCATGTCAAAAGGCAAAGCTCTCAATTTATCGATCGATCTACGTTCCCACCCTCATCTATGGTCATGAGCTTTGGGTTTGGATACAAGCGGCTGAAATGAGTTTTCTCCGCAGGGTGTCTGGACTCTCCCTTAGAGATAGGGTGAGAAGCTCAGTCATCCGGGAGGGACTCGGAGTAGAGCCGCTGCTTCTCCACATCGAGAGGAGCCAGTTGAGGTGGCTCGGGCATCTGGTTAGGATGCCTCCTGGACGCCTCCCTGGTGAGGTGTTCCGGGCATGTCCCACTGGGAGGAGACCCAGAGGAAGACCCAGGACACGTTAGAGCAGGGGTCACCAACCTTTTTGAAACTGAGAGCAACTTCGTGGGTACGGAGTCATACATTTGATAAACTCTTTGGAAATAAAGCGTATATTGAAAAAAATGTATACCGGTAATAAACATATTTTTGTCCTCCAATTTCAAAGGTGGAGTTAAAACTCTTGTACCGGTAATCACATCAGGGACTGTAAAAAGAGGGAAAAACTCAAAACACTTGGGTGTACTGTCAAAAGAACATGTGGTGGGCCAGCCATGGACCTGTAACTATGGAGACTGAAAAACATCAGTAACACAATAATTATTTGAAGACTTTCAGCAACTCGAGCCAACATTAGGAGGGTGAACTGTAGCTCTGCTTCCTGGAGCCACAAACAGATTATTCTGTTCAGTCATGACTGTTTTGGCCTCATGACTTCAGCTGTGAATGTACTAGTCACACTGAAGCAAGCAGAAATAAGTCAAACCCATATTAGGACACCATTTGGTACTCAAAGCAGGACTTCCAGGAACAACTGGCACAGGTGGAGAGGAGGGGGTCTTTTGAAACCACAACTTGACTGAGCAAAAGTTTTGAGCTTAACTTAGAGCAACACTCATGACACAAGTGAACATTTATAAGCTTCTGGGTTTACCGGTAACTACAGTAGTCTGAACAGTCAACATTGAAGCAAATTATACTGCATGCCCAAAGAAGCCCTCTCTTCAATACTTAGCATTACAAAGCTAACACTGACGGGTGCAGAGTTGAGTCACTGAAGCCTACGGGCCAGGCTGAAATAAAACAAAACGCTAATGATGGTTTCAACGTGCTCTGCCACTAGTTGTGCAACAGAAACTTTTGTAAACTTTGCCTTTCACAGCAACCAAAGACAGACATATGCTTTCTTCGTAAAAGTTCCCCTGCACAGCTGTAGTAAAATAGGAATGAATAATGTTCAATAAAAGTAGAGGTATACACCATCAGGGAGCATGGCAAAGGGACTACAGACTTACTCAGTGGATCATCAAATATAGTTGCTGCCATTGTTGGTTCCAACAGAAATGCTGGCATGTTAAAAAGCAGCAGGTTTTCTTAAAGTAACAGCAAACTGTCCACACCTGTCACCTGATGTGTCCGAGGTGACTGTCAATACAACCCGATGCATAACTGAATACAACAGAGACGCAAAAGTACAGTACTCAAGATAAACATTCAGTTGGATGTGCACTTTTCCCTACCAGTTAATTTACGGTGCACAGCAGTGAACAAAAGAGGAAGTAGTAAAAGAACAACCAAGCAGGCTCTCTGTAAACAGCATCTTCTGGTGTTAATGTGAAGCAGTAGCATTTCGTTGCTAAAAGGAGCCAGAGGAGTGAAGAGGTAAAAAAAAGGGAGTCATACAGTAAAGCTGAACAGATTATTTTAAGAGACAGATTGTTCAGACAAAATTGGCCATGTTTAAATAAAACTAAATCAAGGTATGAATCAGTTTTTAATTAACAAGTAGGAAAATGACGGTGCAGCTGCTGCTACAACCAGCTTACTGGAGCCTGGAAATTAGTTTATGGGAGTGAGAATACTCTTGTATGTATTATTTTTACATGCACAAATTCCTCTGAGGCTTGTTATACATTAGCCTGGTTAAAACCAGACCCTTGTCCTTCACTTCGCTTTGGACTAGGGTCTGGCATTTCTCCCATAGACAACGATTTCTCTGGTAGATTTTTGAATGGACCAATCAGAGAACAGAAGGCGGATTACCGGACCAATCAGAGAACAGAAGGCGGAGTTTTGAACGACGTCGACTGACGTCGTCAGTTAAAATGGCTGCCGCCACGAAGGAATTTTCATGAAAACAAGGTAAAAAACTATTATTTCTTTGCTGAGAAAAAATACATTTCTTAGCTGACGTTATATCAGAAGTGTTCCTGAGCTTAACAGTTCCTAAATCAATTCACGAAATGGTCAAATCTGCTGGATTTAAATAGTTTCGGTTTGACATTTTCCAAACAGCCTCGGGTGCGCTACGAAAATAAATGATAAAAAATCGAATTTTATCTCAAATGTTTCATCTAGGCCAACAGTCAGTAAATTAGAGCCATATAATTACACACTGGTAGCAGAAAAAATATCCACCGAGTGGTTTCTGAGCTATTTATCTGATAGCCTGGACCTCGCCAGGCTAAACTAACAAAACTCCGCCTTCTGTTCTCTGATTGGTCCGGTCAAAAATCGACCGGAGAAATCGTTGTCTATGGGAGAAATGCCAGACCCTAGTACAAAGCGAAGTGAAGGACAAGGGTCTGGTTTTAACCAGGCTAGTGA
>JBBPBX010107918.1:0-11229 GCA_038048925.1 Garcialebias charrua
GGTGCTATTAGTGTTTCGTTTTTCATGGCGAGATGCCTAATTTTGAGGCCAGGCCACGCCCCTTCAGCATATATGAAAACGTGAGGTTTTGATCATTTTTTACTCCCCCATGTCTGAGTGATGAGTCTGCCAAATTTGGTGAGATTTAGGATATGATAAAGCCCCCAACATGCCATTTCATTTTAGCTCCATTCATTTTCAATGGGAAAAAAATGGCCGAAAAGGCATGCCATTTCATAGATTCCAAGATGGCCGCGCTCAGACCAGTAGCAGCTTCATGGGCTCCCAGAACATTCCCAGTTTTTAGTAGTTTTAATAGTGTTTTTGTACCTGACTCTGCGCGTTTTTTGCGGGTGAATTATAGCCGAACTGAGCTGTTGAGAATTGGAGCGGATTTACCACAAGGCACAGCTGAAATCAGCAACGAACTCAAATCAGAGCTCGGAAGATTGGATCTGCTTAGATCATCTTTCTGGAAGCAGATGCGCGGAGGAAAGAAAAGAAAGCGGTGCTCTCGAGGGAAAAAACGTGGCTGTCGAGCAGGAATCATGACGAGACTACGAGCAGACGCTAAAACCGGTAAACCCCCGATGCCGGCTTTATTTCTGTCCAATGTGCGTTCGCTCGACAACAAGATGGACCTGCTTCGTCTGAGAGTAACAACGTCGGAGGAGATGAGGAGATGTTCGGTGCTTTGTCTCACGGAAACATGGATCAATGAAGACACTCCTGACTCTGTTTACGAGTTGGATAATAAACTATTTTTCAGAACGGACCGGTGCATCGAGACTACGGGGAAAACGCGAGGTGGAGGTGTCTGCATTTACGTTAACAAAGACTGGTGCACGAACTGTGCCGTTATCAGCAGGATCTGCTCAGCTGCTGTGGAGCTTTTAACAATAAGATGTCGGCCACATTATCTTCCCCGCGACTATTCAGCGATAATAATAAGCAATGTTTACATACCCCCCGATGCTAATGCTAAAGTCGCCCAGGAAGAAATTCATGAGTTACTCACCTCGCTGCAGTGTAAATATCCTGAGGGGTTTTTCATTGTTTCCGGGGACTTCAATCACGTGGATTTACGTGCCATCCTTCCAACCTTCAATCAGCACGTTTTCACAGAAACACGAGGAAATAAGACATTAGACCAGGTCTACACGAATGTGAAGGGGGCGTACACGGCGAAGCCACGCCCACCGATCGGGGCTTCCGACCATCGCTCCCTGCTATTGGTCCCTAGACAGCTCCCCCCACTCCGACGTTCGATGCCAGAACAAAGAGTGATCACATCGTGGCGCCAAGATAGTTCCCCCATGCTAAGAGACTGCTTTGAAAACACAAACTGGTCTGTCTTCAAAGAGGCAGCTACGAATGGAAATTCAATTGACCTGGAGCTTTATGCTTCCTCTGTCCTGGGTTACATCAGTACATGTGCTGAAAATGTATCCATAAGAAAGTGTGTTAAATTTTACCCCAATCAAAAACCCTGGCTAAATAAGGATGTCCGCACCCTGCTGGCAGCCAGGGACACTGCATTCAAGTCTAAAGATACTGAGGAGTTGAGAAAGTGCAGGAGAGAACTGGATGATGGCATAAAGAAGGCCAAAGCCGCGTATGCACAGAGGATCGAGGGACAGTTCACCTCACATGATCCAAGGAGCATGTGGCAGGGCATCAAATGCTTAACAGACTACAAGGGCAAAAGCAAACAATGCCCCAGGGACCCATCCCTGCCTGATGCCCTCAATAAGTTTTATGCACGTTTTGATGATCCAAACAGACCAACTAGCACCAGACTCACCTCATCACCAGACGAGGAGCACCTCAAAGTGACCGCAGCAGAAGTGAGAGGCAGTCTCAGAAGGATCAACCCTCATAAAGCTACGGGTCCAGACAACATCCCAGGGAAAGTTCTGAAGGAATGTGCGGACCAGCTCTGTGAGGTGCTGGCTGACATCTTCACCACCTCACTTGCACTGGAGTCAGTTCCCACCTGCCTGAAGACCGCCACCATCATCCCAGTCCCAAAAAGCTCCACAGTGACTGGTCTGAATGACTACAGACCGGTGGCTCTCACCCCGATAGTCGCTAAATGTTTTGAGAAACTGGTCATGTCCCACATCAAGACAGCCGTCAACATCAATGAGGACCCTCATCAATATGCATACCGTGAGAACCGATCAACAGAGGACGCCATCTCCTCCGTGGTCCACACTGCTCTCACCCACCTGGATCAGAAGGACTCATACGTGCGTCTGCTCTTTGTGGACTTCACATCTGCCTTCAACACCATGATCCCCCAAACTCTGATAGACAAACTATCCACACTTGGACTAAGCCCCTCTATTTGTAACTGGGTCTTAGACTTCTTAACAGACAGACCACAGTCCGTGAAGATCCACAACTTCTCCTCCTCCACCATCACCCTCAGCACTGGCTCTCCTCAGGGATGTGTGCTGAGCCCTCTTCTGTTCACTCTGCTCACATATGATTGTACAGCCACACATCCAGGCTGTCATATTGTTAAGTTTGCAGATGATACAGCTGTGGTGGGATGCATCACAGATAATGATGAATCCAGCTACAGACAGGAGGTGGAACATCTGGAGAGCTGGTGCAAAGAGAACAACCTTCACATGAATGTGAAGAAGACGAAGGAGATGATTGTGGACTTCAGAAGGAACAAACACACCCACACCCCACTGTATATAGGTGGATCTGCGGTGGAGGTGGTCTCCAGCTACAAATACCTGGGTGTACACTTGAATGATAACCTCAGCTGGAGCAATAACACCACCAGCCTGATCAAGAAAGGTCATCAGAGACTCTACTTCCTCAGACGGCTGAGACGAGCCGGTCTGAGAAGCCCAGTCCTCACCTCGTTCTACAGGTGTGCAGTGGAGAGCGTCCTGTGCTCCAGCATCAACGTGTGGCATGGAGGCTGCACAGTTGCAGAGAGAAAAGCTCTGCAGAGAGTGGTGAAGGCTGCACAGAAGTCTGTGGGAGTCAGTCTCCCCACCATCACAGACATTTACACCTCCAGATGCAGAAAAAGAGCCACCTGCATCATGAAAGACCTCACTCACCCAGCACACTCACTCTTTGCACCACTCCCCTCGGGACGGAGGTTGAGGAGCATCAAATGTAGAACCACTAGACTGAGAAACAGCTTCTACCCTGAGGCTGTCAGACTCATGAATAAATAAATAATAAGAATAAACACTGCAAAATGTCACATCATACTGATACTGATCTGTTTCTTGTTGCTGCGTTCATCTGTGACCATCTGCTCATGTTCGTGCTGCTGTTTATAATGATGTTTTTCTACTACATTAGGGCTTAGTGTATTACTAGCTGATGTGATGTCTCTCTTAGTTAATCCTAGATGTTATTATTGTATTTCTCTTGCATTTGTTGTTGGATGTAACTGGGACCCTGTGTACATAATCTCGTTTTCAACACATGTACTACATGCGGTGCAAATGACAATAAATTCTCTCTGACTCTGACTCTGATATATATATATATATATATATATATATATATATATATTATATATTATATATATATAATATATATAATATATATTATATATTATATATATAATATATATTATATATATTATATATATAATATATATATTATATATATATATATATATATATATATATATATATATATATATATATATATATATATATATATATATATATATATATATATTTAAAACTTTATGTGCATGTTAGCTTATATTACTAGCTTGAAATACTTGCAGTAGTTAATTCAAATTCATCCTGCTGCATTGTTATATCCGTCTCTCTTCAGGACTTTGTGAATATTATAATTACTTTTTCACTGTGCATGCTTTTAGTATACATACAGTAGTTTGTTCTTTGATTTTTAGCAAGTCAAATCTGCTCTTCTCATCCTGAGCACTTCATTGTACTGTTAACTCTGTGTTAACCTGTATAAGACAAATAAACACAAGTTGAACTTGATGGGGAGTTCCTCTCAGTTCTTGGTGAACACCGACCATGAATGGCAGAGCAGAGCAGTCATGGGCCAGAAACACATCAGGAGGTCAGATGATGCAAACCTGGAAAAAAAAACAAGTGTTCATATTTACCTACAAGTAAAAAACCAAACAGAGAACTCTTTATGAGAGTTATGCTTTAAAATAAATTAATTACATCTCAGGAAATTAAATGTTTAATTGGAGTGAAACAGTTCTGGTTTCATATTAAAGGAAACAGCAGAGAATATTTCAGAGGTGTAACAGCTCTGAAGTTACTAAGAGTTTACAAACATATTTACAGATTAGAAAACATATGTTAAAATCTGAATATTATTTTAAAAGTATGTAGTTACAAACTTTTATTAAATCACTCATCATGACTCCAACATTAAATCTACAAGTGCAGGATGTGGAGTCGAGTGATAATCGTGTTTCTTACTGAGCTGCAGCTGTTGTTGTGTTCTCCTCCTCCTCGCTGTCCTCTCTACTGCTTCTCCCAAAGCCCCGGTCATGGAAGTGGAAGGGAGAATTATTCCACTGGAACAATGCAGGTACAGCTCCTTTTTAACCACTGTTTGATGCTGGCTCTTGAATATTCTGAGGTTTAAAACGCCGGCTACAACCGAGTGTTAGCTTTAAGGCTAACTCGGTTAGCCACGAACTCTGGCATTAAAATATAAAAAACTAAGCGCTCTATTGTACCTGCTATTCACTGGACACAACGGCACACAACAAATCTCTCTTGTTGTACCAGTAGCTCGCAGATAATTTACCTTTTGTGTCTTTAACATGGTCTAGTTCTAGAAGCTACCGCTAACAACAACAGTAGTAGATGAGAGCCGGAAGTGAAGCGTGTCGGTCATATTTTAACGGAAGTACGTCACCACTACCCGTGGCATATAGCGGATTGATGGATTAGCCAAACAATCGGCATGACATTTTTATTTAAAATAAATTATTATAAATTCATTAGCACCTGTGTGTAACCCACAGCTGTGGGATGACTGCATCCTGCAACTGATCAGCTGATTACTGGGCGTGGCAGAGAGTGCAGCCGGTGGCGGAGAGCTGAAATCATGACATTCTGTGCTCTTTTAGAGCGTTTAGAGTTTAGAAACATTGTTTAGATTATTGCAAGAGTGTGGGGAGAGTTTAAAACGCCTTGTGTGTATATACTGTATCTATATATCTATATATATATATATATATATATATATATATATATATATATATATATATATATATATATATATATATATATATATATATATATATATATACAGGTATTCCCCGATTTACGAGCGAGATCCGTCACAAGGGGGCGCTCGTAAACCGGAAATCTCGTAATTTGGAACGGCCGCCATTGCTCTCGTAAACCCGGAAGTCCGCTCGTAAATTTCGCCAGCGCACCTAAAAACACTCTATTTTCATCTATAAACTACTTTTGAGTGCATAAAAATGATCGGAAACGTGTGTTTATATGCTTAACTTGCTAACTGTAGTGAAAAAACACATGAAAACTCAGTATTTTTTTCGTTTTTTCCAAAAATTCGCAACCCGGAAGTCCGCTCGTAAATTTCGCCAGCGCACCTAAAAACACTCTATTTTCATCTAAAAACTACTTTTGAGTGCATAAAAATGATCGGAAACGTGTGTTTATATGCTTAACTTGCTAACTGTAGTGGAAAAACACATGAAAACTCAGTATTTTTTTCGTTTTTTCCAAAAATTCGCAACCCGGAAGTCCGCTCGTAAATTTCGCCAGCGCACCTAAAAACACTCTATTTTCATCTAAAAACTACTTTTGAGTGCATAAAAATGATCGGAAACGTGTGTTTATATGCTTAACTTGCTAACTGAAGTGAAAAAACACATGAAAACTCGGTATTTTTTTCGTTTTTTCCAAAAATGTGCAGCTCGTAAGTCTGGGACCTCGCAGATCAGAGCGCTCGTAATTCGGGGACTACCTGTATATATATATATATATATATATATATATATATATATAAACTACTACTTAATACGTGTACTACTATTCCTACTTTGCGGTTTTTCACTTAATGCAGAGTTGAGGGTACGGATCCTCTTTGAAAAACGACGGACTACGGTATATACATATATACACAACAGATACAATTTAGAAGTTTTATAATTTTTTTTTTTTTTACTGTACGTAGTCCTTAATAGCCATGAAAGCGGTCTTTAAAAATATATTTTTTTTATTATATTTTTGTTACCCGATTCCAGATGCCTGCCACAGCCACATTAACAAACACAAAAACATGTATATTGTCATACATTTCACATAAATTAAGTTGGTGTGGTAGTAGCTGAGCATCGCCCTCAACACGTACTTTGAGCACAACTCATTGTGCAACATCTTTTCTTAAAACATTGACATTAATTGTTGTAGTTCTTCTTCTCCCCCACCCCCCTCTTGGTTTGTTAACAAAGTATTGCAGAGTTCTCTTTTGATGTCACTTCCTGTTTCAATTTGGCTGTGCCAAGTACAAAAAATTAAAACGCCAATGTGACAAAATTGACAGAACTGTGTGCATTATGCAAAATTTCTTAAATATCAAGACATTTTCTTAACTTAACTTGTATTTGTAGAATATGCACATCACAAACACTTTTAAAACATCAAGGTGGCGGGCAGTACACATTCCTTCAAGGAAGGCCAGGCCTTTAATTTATCTTGTAATTTTAAATACTACCTGATGGCTGAATAACCACATCTTACTTTTTTTTTCTTAAATGCTAAAAAGACAACTCTGTGTAAGAGTTATTAAGCAGCACAGATGGAAAGGCTGTCTTTGGTTCAGTTTCTTTTTGAGTCTTGTGGCAGTGAGAACTCATTAGGGAGTAATGTGAGAACTCGACTACATTGAGATGGCTCTTTAATATGCTGTTGAAGCTCTGCTTTGTAGTTTTACCACATGCAGTCTGAGTGATGAGCCTGAGGTTTAAAGTATATACTGGGGGCTCTGCGCTACTATTCACAGACCGGCTTACGCTTTCAGAATGCAGTACTGGAAGTGCACAGCATGTTGAGTGTTTGCCAGGATTTCCTATAGGTCTACCTATCCCCAGCCTCCAGTACCATCAGTCTAATCCCAGTTCTCTGTCGGGCTTTGGTCTCAGAGGGCAGATCTGCATTTCTTCAGTATCTTCATTTCCATAAATCGGAAGATGATCTACTGTGATGCTCTGTCTGCTGCTGAGCTGTTTGTACGTTGTTGTGTGTTCCTCTCCGTCTCATTTATAGCACAGCAGGTTGACAGAGTAATAAAAGGATGTCAATGGGGGATTTGACCTCTACAAATACTCAAATTATTATTCCTCCAAAACACCCTATATCTGTCTGCAACCCCTCTGGACCGCAGAGGCATTCAGGTCCCAGTGCCCATAAAAATCACTTACGCTTTAACGCACAGAATGAGAAAGCAACAAGAGCACGGCCGAAGAGAACAAGAAGCACAGAGAAGCACTCCGTTATGTTTATCACTCTCACATTCAGTGTGTCACTCAGCAACTGAGCGCTTACTGTATATCACTACAGTATTCTGCAGCTGTCTAAGAAAAACATCTGTTTATATTAAAGGTCCACTGACATGAATTTTTTACTATTCATAAAATTGCTCAAAATATATACATTATCATTTAAATATGTTTGTTTTTGCAAACAAAATGATAAATCACTTTAATTTTGCTTTAAAAGTGATTTTGAACTTCAAGCCGTGTTTAATCATGGGAAATCCGATTACACTCGAACACACCATATGTGATGTCACACTGGGCAGAGGGCTGTGGTGTCTTTAATAGCGGACAATTTAAAACACAATGAATTTATCAATCTCTGTGAAGATTTGAGCTATTTGTCTTCATTTTGGGAAGCAGAAAATAGTTTGGTGATGGAACAAGAAACAACAGGATCTAATTTAGGTCTGATTCTGTATCAGACTTCCTTCATGTCGAGCTGCTCATACCTGCGCACTGTGACAAGCCCAGAGCTCTGCCCGGTGTGACATCACAGATGGTGCATTCGCGTGTAATCGGATTTCCCATGATTAAACACGGCTTGAAGTTCAAAATCACTTTTAAAGCAAAATTAAAGTGATTTATCATTTTGTTTGCAAAAACGAACATATTTAAATGATAAAATATATACATTTTGAGCAATTTTATGAATAGTAAAAAAATCATGTCAGTGGACCTTTAAACATCAGCTTCTTTGATTTTGTGTTTGGTTAAATAGTCCATCTGCCACACACGCACACATTGTAGGAAGATGTTCTACTGAAGCGTACGTCTTTGCTTTCGTCACTTTTTGTTTCAGCTACTGTTCACAATGCCCTTTTTGTGTGAACTTCATCATAAAAGTCTGCAGACGTGTTTTGCTTTGTGTCTTGCTCTCCCTTGCTCTTTTTTCCCTCAGGCTTTAATCATTTCTATTAACAGACTGCCTGTTTGACCTCCTTCTACTCTTCATACTGACCGCTTCTTATTCAGTCCAATCTGGTTACCAGGTAATGCAAAAGAAAAACTGGGGTGGGGGAATAAAATATAGGACAGGATTACAGCATATTTTTGTTTCCCAAAACTGTAGGTGTTTTAACTTAGGAGCTGTAAAAAAGTATGTAATATTTGTGATCACAGATAAATAAATAATTTCCCTGCCACTATCTATTTGTTTGTATTATATTCATATATAAAAAGATTGTTTGAAGCAGTAGAGAAAAGTTTTAATCTAAACTAAGGCTGGCATTTTACTGTTATGTTCGAAGTAACGATTGAGTCTGGCAGTGCAGTATTTTCAAATTAAAATGTCATCATAAAAAAGAATAATCATTTAATTGTTTTAGCCAGGTTTGCTGTCTCCTGCTGTCCTCACATCCCTAGTTGCGGTGTGTTTAATCACGTTGACTTTTCATTAATAACCTTTATTTAACCAAAGAACCTCCAGATATAAATTGTCACTTTTTTACGAGAGACTTTGTCATGAAGGCAGCATAGAGGTGTTCCATCAGAGCAGCTGAAGAACAAATAATTTATATAAGTGACCCTGTGGACCCTTAAACAATATCTGATTTCTGTACAGCCCTGCTTCTGCAGCAGGCCTAACCTTTTATAAAGACTGTTTTTTTTCTCTGGAACACAAATCAAATTTCTCTGAAAGTAAAGCATCTTAAATTATATGTCTGCAGATGGATTATAATTTTTTTTTATTCAGTATTTTCACACTCATAAAAAGAAAAAAAAACGAATTACAGTTTTAAGTGTAATATTGATTTTTATATTTTCATAATGTTTTCGTTAAATTGGATTCAACTACAGTATTAGTACAATATCTTATGAACTACATATTCAAGATGGCTACCACAGCTAATCGATCTTAGCCCACACCAAAATGTGTACAACTTAGTCAGATCTATTGATAGTAAGCTAAGTTTTGATTTGGGAGTAACAGGAGCTCAAAACCAACTCGTACTCTGAGCATTGATAAATCTAAAATGTTGCAATTTGAAGAGATCACACATCTACAAGGGTTGACCAAAATGGCGATTACTCTCTTCTCATGATAAAATTATCTTGATGGTAGGAAACATGCATTTTTAAATTTATTTTTGCTGTTTCTGAGAAGCTGCAGCAGTAGAAGCTATAAAGCTATACATTTAGAATAAAGAAAATTCAGTGAAATTTTCATTTTTAGAAGAATCTACTGTAATAACAATGGCCCGATAGTCGGTTGACTGATTTTGTTCTGCAGATTTTGGCCACTTAAGTGAATCTCATTCTTCAATACCTGTGCAAACTTTATTGCTTACCGTACTTTGTAGAAGCATGAATGAATGAATGAATTAAATTTATCTAAAAAGGGACACTGTACAACTCAAACATAAATGTCACCATTTGATGCACTGTACCAGATTATAGCTAAAGCTAATTTGCATCTACAGCCCCTTGACAAGTTTAAAAAATGGACATACAATGCAATAATACAATAAGACCTACAATGATACTATAAGTTATTTTCAAATCACAATACGCAAACACACATGTACAGATAATGGCATTATTCTGAATTATGTATTTGATGGAAATGAAGCCACTAAAACCAGATCACTGCAGGCGTCAATGCATTTTTTTTCTTACGTAAGAATGCTCTTTTTTATTTTTATACACATACAGTAAGTTATTCTAAAAGTTGTTAAATTATGTTCATTTAGGTAACGCCATTATCTGAATATTTTATTAAAAGAAAATACAGGTTGGCCCCCAACATCGATGGCTATTAGCTGGCCTTATTTCGAAAATTGTGACAAAGGTGAAGGACGCTTTTTGTTAATCGTTTGGATGCATGAGTGTGTTTGTGTAAATTCATGTTCTTTCTTTTCTCATCAGAGATTATAAAAATAAAATAAAAACATTCAAACAAGACACTCCACTAAACTTTATGTGATCAGGGAATGTTCAGCTTCACCTCCTGCCAACTTTTCTGAATACTTTAAGTATGTGTATCCAGATTTTCATCTATAAATGGAGTTTATGCCTTGAAGTCAAAGAGAAGCTCAGCAACATTCAAGTTCTCTCTTCTCCCCTGTAAAGCATGCATTAAGATCAAGGGAAATATGAAACTACTTAAAATTAAGCAGCTTATGCCTTTTTGTCAAGCAGGGTCTAATCAGGGTAATTCAAGCCATTCGCTACATTCACTCGCAAGCTTAACGTGTCAACCATGACCAAATTAACAAAAAGTTGGGCTCAGTGTTTCCCTGCTTTACCATAAGTGGGATCCACACACCTGTGAGTAAGAGAACGGGCAAAGGATGAAAAGCATAATAATCATCTGCTTTCACTACAGCACGTTTGACTGCCAGGCCATTTTGTTTTCAAATTAATTGTTTACAACACGCCTATGCATAAAACAAACAGAATAATAAAAAGCTAAACACACTCTCACTTGACGCACGTATTTTCTCTGGTGTTTATTGACTCCCATCGCCAAGTGATGTGGGGGGGGGGGGGTGAAAATACCTTTCGTCCTTGCATGTTGTGAGCATTGCAACTTGAAAAGTAAGTGAGGTATCAACCTCCATTTCGATTTGTGGCTACATCCAGGTGTTAAATGTAACTTTCAAAATGTTAGTTGTCAAGTCAAAATCCAAGATGGCCACCGTCATACATGTCCATTCATGTTGTTAGTATGA
>JBBPBX010107919.1:0-11229 GCA_038048925.1 Garcialebias charrua
AGCTGAACATTTTGATATATGATATGTTGAAATGGCACGAAAACTGTAGGAGGAGTAGGACGCCAAAAAACGTACGGACGGAAGATAGTAACATATAAGAATAATAATAATAACTAGAAAATTTGCATTTCCTACGAAAATGCACGTGTGAATGCCTTAGCGCCGCTCCGCCCTTCTCGTGGCGACCGCGGGAAGTCGAGCTAGTCCACCCTGAAACACTCTCGTGCTTTTCCCGTACCCGTTCGGCACCCAATGTATGCACCCAATTTGGTCCACATTCCAAAATGGCCGCCTTCCCATTTATCGTACAATGTTGATGCCAGAGGGTTTTCTGTACGTCTTTGTGAATTGGACAAGTGTACCAAATTTCATGATCCTACGTGAAACTAAGGCCAATGCGGAGGGTAGTTTGAAATTTTCTAGGTGGCGCTCTTGAGCCGTTTCTTTTGAAATTTTGGCCACGCCCCCAAAATATGTAATCGTTCACCAGTCCTGATGAGTCTGCCAATTTTGGTGAGTTTTGGGATATGAAAAAGCCCCCAAAATGCTATTTCATTTTAGCTCCATTCATTTTCAATGGGATAAAAATGGCCGAAAAGGTCGCCTTTCCTTTCATCGTACAACGTTGGTGCCAGAGGGTTTTCTGTGCGCCTTGGTGAATCGGGGAGGTGTACCAAATTTCATGATCCTACGTGAAACTAAGGCCAATGCGGAGGGTAGTTTGAAATATTCTAGGTGGCGCTCTTGAGCCCTTTCTGTTGCAATTTTGGCCACGCCCCCAAAATATGTAATTTTTCACCAGTCCTGACGAGTCTGCCAAATTTGGTGAGTTTTGGGATATGATAAAGCTCCCAAAAGGCCAAACGTATTGTGACGGCGTTACGTCTGATTCGCCACATCGCCACGCCCACATGCTCCACCCAAAACGGTCAGTGTTGGAAAGCTTGTTACAGCAACATGTCTTCGGTCACTGGACAGACCGTCACGCTGATTAGGTAACAGGTGTCCGATCGGGATGTTCAATGTACAACTGTACACTTCCTGTTGTGAGGGGGCGTGGCTTAATTATTGTCATGATTTGACCATTCAGTATTGCAGGGGACCGGATGTGGGTCAATCACTGAAGGTTTGATGTATTAGACTGTTTTCGTGTAGGTGCTATTAGTGTTTCGTTTGTGACGGCGTGACGGCTGATTCGCCACATCGCCACGCCCACATGCTCCACCCAAAACGGTCAGTGTTGGAAAGCTTGTTACAGCAACATGTCTTCGGTCACTGGACAGACCGTCCCGCTGATTAGGTAACAGGTGTCCGATCGGGACGTTCAATGTATAACTGTACACTTCCTGTTGTGAGGGGGCGTGGCTTAATTAATGTCATGATTTGACCATTCAGTATTGCAGGGGAGTGGTTGTGGGTCAATCACTGAAGGTTTGATGTATTAGACGGTTTTCGTGTAGGTGCTATTAGTGTTTCGTTTTTCATGGCGAGATGCCTAACTTTGAGGCCAGGCCACGCCCCTTCAGCATATATGAAAATGCGAGGTTTTGATCATTTGTTACTCCTGCATGTCTGAGTGATGAGTCTGCCAAATTTGGTGAGTTTTAGGGTATGATAAAGCCCCCAAAAGACCATTTCATTTTAGCTCCATTCATTTTCAATGGGAAAAAAATGGCCGAAAAGGCTTAATATTTCAAAAAGCGCAACTTGCAGCATTACCAAAAGTCATAGCTGGATTGTCCTGAACGAGCTGAACATTTTGATATATGAATCGTTGAAATGGCACAAATACTCTAGGAGGAGTAGCGTGCCAAAAAACGTACGGACGGAAGATAGTAACTATAATAATAACTAGAAAAACCGCATTTCCTGCGAAAATGCACGTGTGAATGCCTTAGCGCCGCTCCGCCCTTCTCGCGGCGACCGCGGGAAGTCGAGCTGGTCCACCCCGAAACGCTCTCGTGCCTTTCCCGTACCCGTTCGGCACCCAGTGCGTGCACTCAATTTGGTCCACATTCCAAAATGGCCGCCTTCCCATTTATCGTACAACGTTGACGCCAGAGGGTTTTCTGTGCGTCTTGGTGAATTGGACAAGTGTACCAAATTTCATGATCCTACGTGAAACTAAGGCCAATGTGGAGGGTAGTTTGAAATTTTCTAGGTGGCGCTCTTGAGCCGTTTCTTTTGAAATTTTGGCCACGCCCCCAAAATATGTAATCGTTCACCAGTCCTGATGAGTCTGCCAATTTTTGTGAGTTTTGGGATATGACAAAGCCCCCAAAAGGCCAAACGTATTGTGACGGCGTTGCGTCTGATTCGCCACATCGCCACGCCCACATGCTCCACCCAAAACAACCAGTCGTGGAAAGCTTGTTACAGCAACATGTCTTCGGTCACTGGACAGACCGTCACGCTGATTAGGTAACAGGTGTCCGATCGGGATGTTCAATGTACAACTGTACACTTCCTGTTGTGAGGGGGCGTGGCTTAATTATTGTCATGATTTGACCATTCAGTATTGCAGGGGACCGGATGTGGGTCAATCACTGAAGGTTTGATGTATTAGACAGTTTTCGTGTAGGTGCTATTAGTGTTTCGTTTGTGACGGCGTGACGGCCGATTCGCCACATCGCCACGCCCACATGCTCCACCCAAAACGGTCAGTGTTGGAAAGCTTGTTACAGCAACATGTCTTCGGTCACTGGACAGACCGTCACGCTGATTAGGTAACAGGTGTCCGATCGGGACGTTCAATGTACAACTGTACACTTCCTGTTGTGAGGGGGCGTGGCTTAATTAATGTCATGATTTGACCATTCAGTATTGCAGGGGACCGGTTGTGGGTCAATCACTGAAGGCTTGATGTATTAGACAGTTTTCGTGTAGGTGCTATTAGTGTTTCGTTTTTCATGGCGAGATACCTAACTTTGAGGCCAGGCCACGCCCCTTCATCATATATGAAAACATGAGGTTTTGATCATTTTTTACTCCCCCATGTCTGAGTGATGAGTCTGCCAAATTTGGTAAGATTTAGGATATGATAAAGCCCCCAAACGGCCATTTCATTTTAGCTCCATTCATTTTCAATGGGAAAAAGATGGCCGAAAAGGCTGAATATCTCAAAAAGCTAAAGTTGCAGCATTACCAAAAGTCATAGCCGGATTGTCCTAAATGAGCTGAACATTTTGATATATGAATTGTTGAAATCGCACCAAAACTGTGCGAGTAGTTACATGCCAAAAAACGTACGGAATGAAGATAGTAACATCTATAAACTGTAGATAATAATAACTAGAAAATTTGCATTTCCTGCGAAAATGCACGTGTGAATGCCTTAGCGCCGCTCCGCCCTTCTTGTGGCGCCCGCGGGAAGTCGAGCTAGTTCACCCTGAAACACTCTCGTGCCTTTCCCGTACCCATTGGGCACCCAATGCGTGCACCCAATTTGGTCCACATTCCAAAATGGCCGCCTTCCCATTTATCGTATTACGTTGACGCCAGAGGGTTTTCTGTGCGTCTTGGTGAATTGGACAAGTGTACCAAATTTCATGATCCTACGTGAAACTAAGGCCAATGCGGAGGGTAGTTTGAAATATTCTAGGTGGCGCTCTTGAGCCGTTTCTTTTGCAATTTTGGCCACGCCCCCAAAATATGTAATTTTTCACCAGTCCTGACGAGTCTGCCAAATTTGGTGAGTTTTGGGATATGATAAAGCTCCCAAAAGGCCAAACGTATTGTGACGGCGTTACGTCTGATTCGCCACATCGCCACGCCCACATGCTCCACCCAAAACAACCAGTCGTGGAAAGCTTGTTACAACAACATGTCTTCGGTCACTGGACAGACCGTCACATTGATTAGGTAACAGGTGTCCGATCGGGACGTTCAATGTACAACTGTACACTTCCTGTTGTGAGGGGGCGTGGCTTAATTATTGTCATGATTTGACCATTCAGTATTGCAGGGGACCGGATGTGGGTCAATCATTGAAGGTTTGATGTATTAGACTGTTTTCGTGTAGGTGCTATTAGTGTTTCGTTTGTGACGGCGTGACGTCTGATTCGCCACATCGCCACGCCCACATGCTCCACCCAAAACGGTCAGTGTTGGAAATATTGTTACAGCAACATGTCTTCGGTCACTGGACAGACCGCCACGCTGATTAAGTAACAGGTGTCCGATCGCGACGTTCAATGTACAACTTAACACTTCCTGTTGTGAGGGGGCGTGGCTTAATTAATGTCATGATTTGACCATTCAGTATTGCCGAGGACGGGATGTGGGTCAATCACTGAAGGTTTGATGTATTAGACAGTTTTCGTGTAGGTGCTATTAGTGTTTCGTTTTTCATGGCGAGATGCCTAATTTTGAGGCCAGGCCACGCCCCTTCAGCATATATGAAAACGTGAGGTTTTGATCATTTTTTACTCCCCCATGTCTGAGTGATGAGTCTGCCAAATTTGGTGAGATTTAGGATATGATAAAGCCCCCAACATGCCATTTCATTTTAGCTCCATTCATTTTCAATGGGAAAAAAATGGCCGAAAAGGCTAAATAATTCAAAAAGCTAAAGTTGCAGCATTACCAAAAGTCATAGCCGGATTGTCCTGAACGAGCTGGACATTTTGATATATGAATTGTTGAAATGGCACCAAAACTGTGCGAGTAGTTACATGCCAAAAAACGTACGGAATGAAGATAGTAACATCTATAAATAATAAATATAAACACAATCTCTATAGTGTGAATGCCTTGTTGGCATTCACACAACTAGAAAAACCGCATTTCCTACGAAAATGCACGTGTGAATGCCTTAGCGCCGCTCCGCCCTTCTCGCGGCGACCGCGGGAAGTCGAGCTGGTCCACCCCGAAACACTCTCGTGCCTTTCCCGTACCCGTTCGGCACCCAGTGCGTGCACTCAATTTGGTCCACATTCCAAAATGGCCGCCTTCCCATTTATCGTACAACGTTGACGCCAGAGGGTTTTCTGTGCGTCTTGGTGAATTGGACAAGTGTACCAAATTTCATGATCCTACGTGAAACTAAGGCCAATGCGGAGGGTAGTTTGAAATATTCTAGGTGGCGCTCTTGAGCCCTTTCTGTTGCAATTTTGGCCACGCCCCCAAAATATGTAATTTTTCACCAGTCCTGACGAGTCTGCCAAATTTGGTGAGTTTTGGGATATGATAAAGCTCCCAAAAGGCCAAACGTATTGTGACGGCGTTACGTCTGATTCGCCACATCGCCACGCCCACATGCTCCACCCAAAACAACCAGTCGTGGAAAGCTTGTTACAGCAACATGTCTTCGGTCACTGGACAGACCGTCACGCTGATTAGGTAACAGGTGTCCGATCGGGATGTTCAATGTACAACTGTACACTTCCTGTTGTGAGGGGGCGTGGCTTAATTATTGTCATGATTTGACCATTCAGTATTGCAGGGGACCGGATGTGGGTCAATCACTGAAGGTTTGATGTATTAGACTGTTTTCGTGTAGGTGCTATTAGTGTTTCGTTTGTGACGGCGTGACGGCTGATTCGCCACATCGCCACGCCCACATGCTCCACCCAAAACGGTCAGTGTTGGAAAGCTTGTTACAGCAACATGTCTTCGGTCACTGGACAGACCGTCCCGCTGATTAGGTAACAGGTGTCCGATCGGGACGTTCAATGTATAACTGTACACTTCCTGTTGTGAGGGGGCGTGGCTTAATTAATGTCATGATTTGACCATTCAGTATTGCAGGGGAGTGGTTGTGGGTCAATCACTGAAGGTTTGATGTATTAGACGGTTTTCGTGTAGGTGCTATTAGTGTTTCGTTTTTCATGGCGAGATGCCTAACTTTGAGGCCAGGCCACGCCCCTTCAGCATATATGAAAATGCGAGGTTTTGATCATTTGTTACTCCTGCATGTCTGAGTGATGAGTCTGCCAAATTTGGTGAGTTTTAGGGTATGATAAAGCCCCCAAAAGACCATTTCATTTTAGCTCCATTCATTTTCAATGGGAAAAAAATGGCCGAAAAGGCTTAATATTTCAAAAAGCGCAACTTGCAGCATTACCAAAAGTCATAGCTGGATTGTCCTGAACGAGCTGAACATTTTGATATATGAATCGTTGAAATGGCACAAATACTCTAGGAGGAGTAGCGTGCCAAAAAACGTACGGACGGAAGATAGTAACTATAATAAATATAAACACAATCTCTATAGTGTGAATGCCTTGTTGGCATTCACACAACTAGAAAAACCGCATTTCCTGCGAAAATGCACGTGTGAATGCCTTAGCGCCGCTCCGCCCTTCTCGCGGCGACCGCGGGAAGTCGAGCTGGTCCACCCTGAAACGCTCTCGTGCCTTTCCCGTACCCGTTCGGCACCCAATGCGTGCACCCAATTTGGTCCACATTCCAAAATGGCCGCCTTCCCATTTATCGTACAACGTTGACGCCAGAGGGTTTTCTGTGCGTCTTGGTGAATTGGACAAGTGTACCAAATTTCATGATCCTACGTGAAACTAAGGCCAATGCGGAGGGTAGTTTGAAATATTCTAGGTGGCGCTCTTGAGCCCTTTCTGTTGCAATTTTGGCCACGCCCCCAAAATATGTAATCGTTCACCAGTCCTGACGAGTCTGCCAAATTTGGTGAGTTTTGGGATATGATAAAGCTCCCAAAAGGCCAAACGTATTGTGACGGCGTTACGTCTGATTCGCCACATCGCCACGCCCACATGCTCCACCCAAAACAACCAGTCGTGGAAAGCTTGTTACAGCAACATGTCTTCGGTCACTGGACAGACCGTCACGCTGATTAGGTAACAGGTGTCCGATCGGGATGTTCAATGTACAACTGTACACTTCCTGTTGTGAGGGGGCGTGGCTTAATTATTGTCATGATTTGACCATTCAGTATTGCAGGGGACCGGATGTGGGTCAATCACTGAAGGTTTGATGTATTAGACTGTTTTCGTGTAGGTGCTATTAGTGTTTCGTTTGTGACGGCGTGACGGCTGATTCGCCACATCGCCACGCCCACATGCTCCACCCAAAACGGTCAGTGTTGGAAAGCTTGTTACAGCAACATGTCTTCGGTCACTGGACAGACCGTCCCGCTGATTAGGTAACAGGTGTCCGATCGGGACGTTCAATGTATAACTGTACACTTCCTGTTGTGAGGGGGCGTGGCTTAATTAATGTCATGATTTGACCATTCAGTATTGCAGGGGAGTGGTTGTGGGTCAATCACTGAAGGTTTGATGTATTAGACGGTTTTCGTGTAGGTGCTATTAGTGTTTCGTTTTTCATGGCGAGATGCCTAACTTTGAGGCCAGGCCACGCCCCTTCAGCATATATGAAAATGCGAGGTTTTGATCATTTGTTACTCCTGCATGTCTGAGTGATGAGTCTGCCAAATTTGGTGAGTTTTAGGGTATGATAAAGCCCCCAAAAGACCATTTCATTTTAGCTCCATTCATTTTCAATGGGAAAAAAATGGCCGAAAAGGCTTAATATTTCAAAAAGCGCAACTTGCAGCATTACCAAAAGTCATAGCTGGATTGTCCTGAACGAGCTGAACATTTTGATATATGAATCGTTGAAATGGCACAAATACTCTAGGAGGAGTAGCGTGCCAAAAAACGTACGGACGGAAGATAGTAACTATAACTAGAAAAACCGCATTTCCTGCGAAAATGCACGTGTGAATGCCTTAGCGCCGCTCCGCCCTTCTCGCGGCGACCGCGGGAAGTCGAGCTGGTCCACCCTGAAACACTCTCGTGCCTTTCCCGTACCCGTTCGGCACCCAATGCATGCACCCGATTTGGTCCACATTCCAAAATGGCCGCCTTCCCATTTATCGTACAACGTTGACGCCAGAGGGTTTTCTGTGCGTCTTGGTGAATTGGACAAGTGTACCAAATTTCATGATCCTACGTGAAACTAAGGCCAATGCGGAGGGTAGTTTGAAATATTCTAGGTGGCGCTCTTGAGCCCTTTCTGTTGCAATTTTGGCCACGCCCCCAAAATATGTAATTTTTCACCAGTCCTGACGAGTCTGCCAAATTTGGTGAGTTTTGGGATATGATAAAGCTCCCAAAAGGCCAAACGTATTGTGACGGCGTTACGTCTGATTCGCCACATCGCCACGCCCACATGCTCCACCCAAAACAACCAGTCGTGGAAAGCTTGTTACAGCAACATGTCTTTGGTCACTGGACAGACCGTCACGCTGATTAGGTAACAGGTGTCCGATCGGGACGTTCAATGTACAACTGTACACTTCCTGTTGTTAGGGGGCGTGGCTTAATTATTGTCATAATTTGACCATTCAGTATTGCAGGGGACCGGATGTGGGTCAATCACTGAAGGTTTGATGTATTAGACGGTTTTCGTGTAGGTGCTATTAGTGTTTCGTTTGTGACGGCGTTACGTCCGATTCGCCACATCGCCACGCCCACATGCTCCACCCAAAACGGTCAGTGTTGGAAAGCTTGTTACAGCAACATGTCTTCGGTCACTGGACAGACCGTCACGCTGATTAGGTAACATGTGTCCGATCGGGACGTTCAATGTACAACTGTACACTTCCTGTTGTGAGGGGGCGTGGCTTAATTAATGTCATGATTTGACCATTCAGTATTGCAGGGGACTGGTTGTGGGTCAATCACTGAAGGTTTGATGTATTAGACGGTTTTCGTGTAGGTGCTATTAGTGTTTCGTTTTTCATGGCGAGATAGCTAACTTTGAGGCCAGGCCACGCCCCTTCAGCATATATGAAAACGTGAGGTTTTGATCATTTTTTACTCCCCCATGTCTGAGTGATGAGTCTGCCAAATTTGGTGAGATTTAGGATATGATAAATCCTCCAAAAGGCCATTTCATTTTAGCTCCATTCATTTTCAATGGGAAAAAAATGGCCGAAAAGGCTTAATATTTCAAAAAGCGAAAGTTGCAACATTACCAAAATTCATAGCTGGATTGTCCTGAACGAGCTGAACATTTTGATATATGAATTGTTGAAATGGCACGAAAACTCTAGGAGGAGTAGGACGCCAAAAAACGTACGGACGGAAGATAGTAACATATAAGAATAATAATAATAATAAATATAAACACAATCTCTATAGTGTGAATGCCTTGTTGGCATTCACACAACTAGAAAAACCGCATTTCCTGCGAAAATGCACGTGTGAATGCCTTAGCGCCGCTCCGCCCTTCTCGCGGCGACCGCGGGAAGTCGAGCTGGTCCACCCCGAAACACTCTCGTGCCTTTCCCGTACCCGTTCGGCACCCAATGCGTGCACTCAATTTGGTCCACATTCCAAAATGGCCGCCTTCCCATTTATCGTACAACGTTGACGCCAGAGGGTTTTCTGTGCGTCTTGGTGAATTGGACAAGCGTACCAAATTTCATGATCCTACGTGAAACTAAGGCCAATGCGGAGGGTAGTTTGAAATTTTCTAGGTGGCGCTCTTGAGCCGTTTCTTTTGAAATTTTGGCCACGCCCCCAAAATATGTAATTTTTCACCAGTCCTGACGAGTCTGCCAAATTTGGTGAGTTTTGGGATATGATAAAGCCCCAAAAGGCCAAACGTATTGTGACGGCGTTACGTCTGATTCGCCACATCGCCACGCCCACATGCTCCACCCAAAACAACCAGTCGTGGAAAGCTTGTTACAGCAACATGTCTTTGGTCACTGGACAGACCATCACGCTGATTAGGTAACAGGTGTCCGATCGGGACGTTCAATGTACAACTGTACACTTCCTGTTGTGAGGGGGCGTGGCTTAATTAATGTCATGATTTGACCATTCAGTATTGCAGGGGACCGGATGTGGGTCAATCACTGAAGGTTTGATGTATTAGACGGTTTTCGTGTTGGTGCTATTAGTGTTTCGTTTGCGATGGCGTTACGTCTGATTCGCCACATTGCCACGCCCACATGCTCCACCCAAAACGGTCAGTGTTGGAAAGCTTGTTACAGCAACATGTCTTCGGTCACTGGACAGACCGTCACGCTGATTAGGTAACAGGTGTCCGATCGGGACGTTCAATGTACAACTGTACACTTCCTGTTGTGAGGGGGCGGGGCTTAAATAATGTCATGATTTGACCATTCAGTATTGCAGGGGACGGGATGTGGGTCAATCACTGAAGGTTTGATGTATTAGACGGTTTTCGTGTAGGTGCTATAAGTGTTTCGTTTTTCATGGCGAGATGCCTAACTTTGAGGCCAGGCCACGCCCCTTCATAATATATGAAAACGTGAGGTTTTGATATTTTTTTACTCCCCCATGTCTGAGTGATGAGTCTGCCAAATTTGGTAAGATTTAGGATATGATAAAGCCTCCAAACGGCCATTTCATTTTAGCTCCATTCATTTTCAATGGGAAAAAGATGGCCGAAAAGGCTGAATATCTCAAAAAGCTAAAGTTGCAGCATTACCAAAAGTCATAGCCGGATTGTCCTAAATGAGCTGAACATTTTGATATATGAATTGTTGAAATCGCACCAAAACTGTACGAGTAGTTACATGCCAAAAAACGTACGGAATGAAGATAGTAACTATAAATATAAACACAATCTCTATAGTGTGAATGCCTTGTTGGCATTCACACAAATATAAACACAATCTCTATAGTGTGAATGCCTTGTTGGCATTCACACAACTAGAAAAACCGCATTTCCTACGAAAATGCACGTGTGAATGCCTTAGCGCCGCTCCGCCCTTCTCGCGGCGACCGCGGGAAGTCGAGCTGGTCCACCCCGAAACACTCTCGTGCCTTTCCCGTACCCGTTCGGCACCCAGTGCGTGCACTCAATTTGGTCCACATTCCAAAATGGCCGCCTTCCCATTTATCGTACAACGTTGATGCCAGAGGGTTTTCTGTGCGTCTTGGTGAATTGGACAAGTGTACCAAATTTCATGATCCTACGTGAAACTAAGGCCAATGCGGAGGGTAGTTTGAAATTTTCTAGGTGGCGCTCTTGAGCCGTTTCTTTTGAAATTTTGGTCACGCCCCCAAAATATGTAATTGTTCACCAGTCCTGATGAGTCTGCCAATTTTGGTGAGTTTTGGGATATGATAAAGCTCCCAAAAGGCCAAACGTATTGTGACGGCGTTACGTCTGATTCGCCACATCGCCACGCCCACATGCTCCACCCAAAACAACCAGTCGTGGAAAGCTTGTTACAGCAACATGTCTTCGGTCACTGGACAGACCGTCACG
>JBBPBX010107920.1:0-11229 GCA_038048925.1 Garcialebias charrua
TGAAAAGTAACAAAAATGATCCTAAAAGGATGAAATTACAAAAATCAAAGGATTTATTTAATACTTTAGTACATATATTCTATTCATATATATTCTATTCTATATATATATATATATATATAGAAATATATAAATAGCGGATTAGATTAGCTTCCCCTAATTTTCATAAGACATTTGTGCTTTTGAAATTGTGGATCTGAAAAAATTAATAAGCGTTTTAGAAATTGTGGAACTAATTTTTTAATTAGTGGTGCCCAGCTTTGGACTTCACTTACTGTTTTCAATCAAACTTTGTTTTTCAAAGCAGTGCCAGGCACTGTCAAAAGCTTTCTGTTTCATCTATCAGCTACGAGGTCAGTTTGCCCTTAATTGCTGAGCTGTGCTCATCAACATCTTACACATCTTACAAACTTGGCTGTGAGATACATGGAAACATTATTTGCCTAACTCCCTTTCAGAAGAACTGCAAAGCTTGAAGTGAGATGGGTGATATGCATTCATTCCATCAAAGACCTTATGGCTTTTCAGAGAAGGACGGGCCCATCCTCCAAGAAACTCCGGGCCTTTGAAGTAAGACTGTACAAACCTCCCTCCCTCTTCAAGGCTTTAATGAAAGCATTAATTCTTAACTTAAAAATTGATATACATTTAGTCAGAAAAACATTAATACTTCTTAAACTCTTCAGATCTCGATTTCAGCCTCGGGCGAATTTTCAATGGAGGAGGCAGACGTGGAACTAGAGGATCAGGGGGAAGATCTCTCCCAGACCCCGGTACCTGTGCTCCCAGAAACTGACTTTTCCATCCCTGCTCTGTTCAACTTGTGCCACAGAGCAACGGATACGTTGCATATCCCATGGCTTGAACCACCGCCTCGCCAACAGGTCACGAGGCTGGCAGGAAACTATTTTTACTCGAAGCATCAGGCCACCACGAGGCAAAGGATGCCAGTGTTCCCGGACTTTCTCACAGAACTAACTCGCACCTGGACTCAACCAAGAGCCCCTATGCTCCTTCCCCTCTCACAGTTCCTCGACGTAGACGGGATGGATGAAGTGGGAATAGCTAACATGCCTCAGATTGAGGACACACTAGCATCTCACCAGGCTCCTAAATCATCAGGAACAAAACCAACTCTTTCCAGCAAGGCTTGTCGAGCTTCAGTGTCTCTACTCGAGAAGTGCTACAGGGCTCAGGGACTCTTGGCACGCGCCATGAACGCGTCCGCGTTAATGTAGGCTTACCTGGCTGAAAAACTACAACAGCTCCAAATAACAGACAAGCAGGTGGCCTGGAGAGGTTACTCTACCCTTTTCCGGCTCAAGACCATGGCCTCGGATTTGGAGGAACTGATCCTCATCCCGGCCGTATCACACTCGGCTGCAAACCGCTCCAGCGAAAGCTGTAGATCACGACCTGATGAAGCCAATAGGACCACATCATCTGCAAAAAACAGAGAAGCGATTCTAAGGCCACCAAAACGGATCCTCTCAACACCTTGGCTGCGCCTAGAAATTCTGTCCATAAAAGTTATGAACAGAATCGGTGACAAAGGGCAACCTTGGCGGAGTCCAACTCTCACTGGAAACGAGCCTGACTTACTGCCGGCAATGCGGACCAAGCTCTGACACCGGTCGTACAGGGACCTAACAGCCCATATCAAAGGGCCTGGTACCCCATACTCCCGGAGTACCCCCCACAGAACCCCCCGAGGGACGCGGTCGAATGCCTTTTCCAAGTCCACAAAGCACATGTAAACTGGTTGGGCAAACTCCCACGTGCCCTCCAGGACCTTGCTGAGGGTGTAGAGCTGGTCCAGTGTTCCACAACCAGCACGAAAACCACACTGTTCCTCCTGAATCCAAGGTTCGACTATCCGACGGACCCTCCTCTCCAGAACCCCTGAATAGACCTTACCAGGGAGGCTTAAGAGTGTGATCCCCCTATAGTTGGAACACACCCTACGGTCCCCCTTTTTGAATAGAGGAACCACCACCCCAGTCTGCCAATCCAAGGGAACTGCCCCCGATGTCCACGCAATATTGCAGAGTCGCGTAAGCCAACACAACCCCACAACATCCAGAGCCCTAAGGAACTCAGGGCGAATCTCATCCACCCCCGGAGCCCTGCCACCGCGGAGCTTTTTAACCACCTCGGTGACCTCAGCACCAGAGATTGGAGAGCCCGACCCAAAGTCCCCAGGCTCCGCTTCCTCAGTGGAAGACGTGCCAGTAGGATTGAGGAGGTCTTCGAAGTACTCCGCCCACCGACTCACAACATCCCGAGTTGAGGTCAACAGCACGCCATCCCCACCATAAATGGTGTTGGTCGCGTACCGCTTTCCCCCCCTGAGACGCCGGATGGTGGACCAGAATCGCCTCGAAGCCGTACGGAAGTCATTCTCCATGGCCTCTCCGAACTCCTCCCACGCCCGAGTTTTTGCCTCAGCAACCACCCGAGCCGCATGCCGCTTGGACTGTCGGTACCTATCTGTTGCTTCCGGGGTCCCATAGGCCAAAAAGGCCCAATAGGACTCTCTAGGTCAGGGAGGAGGTCCTGCCCCAAGTGGAGAAGTTTAAGTATCTCAGGGTCTTGTTCACGAATGAGGGAAAACTGGACAGTGAGATCGATAGGCGGATAGGTGTAGCATCCGCAGTGAAGCGGGCGCTGTATCAGTCTGTCGTGGTGAAGAGAGAGCTGAGTCGAAAGGCAAAGCTCTCAATTTACCAATCGATCTACGTTCCCACCCTCATCTATGGTCATGAGCTTTGGGTTGTGACCGAAAGAACGAGATCTCGGATACAAGCGGCTGAAATGAGTTTTCTCCGCAGGGTGTCTGGACTCTCCCTTAGAGATAGGGTGAGAAGCTCAGTCATCCGGGAGGGACTCGGAGTAGAGCCGCTGCTTCTCCACATCGAGAGGAGCCAGTTGAGGTGGCTCGGGCATCTGGTTAGGATGCCTCCTGGACGCCTCCCTGGTGAGGTGTTCCGGGCATGTCCCACCGGGAGGAGACCCAGAGGAAGACCCAGGACACGCTGGAGGGACTATGTTTCTCGGCTGGCCTGGGAACGCCTTGGGATTCCCCCAGAGGAGCTGCTCCAAGTGGCTGGGGAGAGGGAAGTCTGGGCCTCCCTACTTAGGCTGCTACCCCCGCGACCCGACCTCGGATAAGCGGACGAAAATGGATGGATGAAGCAGGCGGCCGCCGACTTGTTGGACGAAGCCCGCAGAGCAACAGACTTTGTGCTTCTTATGATGGGGACAGTTGCTTTTGCACAGGGCAAGGGAATGGCGGAAGTGGTCATCGCGATCCACCACCTCTGGATGACTTTAACGGATCTCCAGGAGGGACAAAAGGTGCCTTTTCTCCACCACTCGATAGAGCCGACAGGATTGTTTGGTAAAGCTTTGGAGCGAATTCAGACCAAGCTGGACCAAAGACGCAGACAAGCGGAAGCTCTCCGGGTGGGCATTCCCCGGAGAAGCTCCCCCCCCCCAAGGTAGTCTGTAGGAAGCAGACCTACGCAGTCTCTACACCACTCGGCAACACATACCCCACCGCAGAAGTGGCCAGCATACGAGGAAGAGCCCCGGCCGAGACCCTCGCCGGGCCAGCCTCGTGTAGAGCACGCATGGAGCAAAAACAGGTTTGTTCCCCGCCAGGCGACCAAACACAGGGCCTCCTCGGCGAATCGGGACAACAGACAAAAACGTGCCTGATGAACCAGGTCCACGTTTCCACGTTACACGATCACCCGCCCACGTGGTACTGGGAATGATCCCTTCATGTCCAGACTTTGCTTGTAACACAGTACAAAAAGCTGGTATATTTACAGCATGCACAAATCATGCTTTCTCTGCTGTGAGTGACATAGAATCATGTACGTCATTGCACATAAGCACGAATAAAGCTCATGAAACAGCTCCTCTCTGTTTTATTGACTCTCAAAAAAAAACAACAACACACAAATATCTTCAGTAAAACAGGTCCCTCTGGCCTGCAAGCCATCATAAAGGGAGGGGGCCTCCCCCCCCCTCCCTCACGGCCCACGGGGTATTAGCCTAATCAATAAACCCCAGCAGGGTGCTTCTGATTCATCTGCAGTAAGCAGACACAGAGGCGTCTGCAAACACCCCCCACACCTAATGGTTTAACAGAGTAACCGAGTTATTGACAGATCGAGTGCTTTGACTCCTATCGAGGCTTTTTTGTCCACCTCGAGTACCCGTAGTGACGTCATCACGTCGCGGTAACGTAGCTTTTAGCTTTTAGTAGACGCTACAAAATGTATTCCTTTGTGCGCACGGATGGATGGAGCTGATCCAGTCTTGTCAAAAAGGTAAAACAGTTTATAATTTTATAAATTGCGCTACTTATTGAATCATTCTGTTGATTTTCTTTGCTTTGAACACCGTAGTAGATTGTGACAGCAGGGGGCAGTGTTGCATTGTAGGTCACATGTATAACGCGGCCAAAACGGCGTCCTCTCTCTCGTTTCACAAACAAAAAGAAACAAATATTCATCTCTCTAGACCTATTAAATATCTATAAACACAATCTCTAAAAGTAAACCTATTGCACAGCACTGCAGGCGGTGGTACGGTGTGGCTGTAGCCCCATTTGTTTTTTAAGTTTCGGTTCAGCGCCTTACTTTCACTTTTAATATTAATAATAACTAATAGTTTTGTTTTTCCTGTGACTTATCTGCAGTATGATAAATGATAGGAGCATAATAAATGCTCCCAATGTTTTGTTGGTCTTTTTTTTTCTTTTTGTAAAGACGTTTTTATGCATTTATATTTATTTATTTATTTTGCATCATAAGACACTGTGATGTCATTGACTAATCGAGTGCCACTCGAGTTTTTTTATGTTAATGTCGAGCTTAAAAATTATGTACTCGTTCAACCCCTACCCACACCTCTCATGGAGACCGGTGAGGAGGGTCACGTGCTTAAGCCCTCGCTCCATTGTGAACAATTGGGCAGCCAATACACTAACCAGACGAACACGTGACATGTCAGTACCTCAGGGAGGCAAGCTGACTAGGGATGCACCGAGCCACATTTCTCACTTCCGATCCGATCCGATACTTATTAACTCGGTATCAACCGATACCGATACTTTTCCGATCCGATACTGTTCAGGTATGTGACTTTGCATAATGAAACTTTTGCACCCAAACTATTCATTTTAACATTGTGTGAGATAAACCCAATGAAAACACTTTTAAGCCTTACAATAGGGAACCCACTGACTTTAACAGCACACAGGACAGAAGGCAATTATACCACACACATGTCCTCCTTACTCATGGTGCAGCTGGAAAAACTAAAAAAGCACTAAGCATGATGGGAAAGACAACACAGCACTCCCCTTAACCAATAAGAGAGTGGATTATAGCTGGAAAACAGATTTAGCTGGAAAACTTTTCCAGCTAAATCTAAAAAGCTACATCAGATTCCCTCAGGCAACCACAAACTTCACACCTTCACAGCAACGACTGTGTTCAGCCTGCTGTGGATGAAAACAAGTCGGAGTTGAATCAGATCTCTCTTCCTGTTTTTCGAGAGGGACTGGGCTCTTTATCACCAAATAATCTGAAGTCTGCCAAACCAAAAGGAACATCTCCACGTTTTCACGTTGTAGCCGCTCCTTTGTTATTAACGAGGGACATACAATGTCCAAGCAGTAGTCAGACAGCACGTGACCTCCCGCTCTGTGCTGATCCAGATCTGCTTTCAAACATAATTCTCCCAACGGGTGAAACACAGACCTCGGTCGGTTTACCTGGTACCAATGCTCTATTAATGCCAAGGACCAGTAAACTGGATCACTCCAGAAAACGGATTGGAGTCAGGAGATCTGCTCGTTTACATAACTCGCAGTCTCACAGCCCCATGACTCCAAACTTGGAGGAGGTGAATAGACTTTCTGCTCCAATCCTGTCTGATAAGGATGACAGGTTACATCTGCCCTCAATTACCCCTGAGCAGCGTAACTTGGAGGCACATCGGCAAGGAGGCCTTCTTCCCAACCTGGTTGACCCCCAGGGGTTAACAGCCTCTGTGTCACCAGAAGGGGCAGTACAGCCACTTAGGCCAGGAACTGCCAAAAGTCTCAGCTTGTTGGCAGAAAAGAACAAGTTGATGGCGTCAGGCCTGCCAGAAAATGTGGTATTGACTATACAAAATGCCCGTGCTGGATCAACACAATCTCTATACACACAAAAGTGGCGTATTTTTGAAGCCTGGTGCTCAGAAAGAAATATTATTTCTTATGCATGCGACTTGGCTCAGCTCTGACTTTCCTTCAGAACTTACTGGAAAAAGGTTGTTCTTATTCAATGATTAAAGTTTTCCTATCAGCTATTTCAGCCTGTCACGAAGGCTGGGGACACAGGACACCCGGAGCACATCCAATCATAATAAGATTTATGAAGGGTGTCCTTCAGACTAAACCACCCAGCAGGACCCTGACCCCTGGTTGGGATCTTGGCCTGGTCCTGGGGGCTCTCTGTGACCCCCTATTCGAGCCACTGAGCGAGGTTAAGATAGATTTATTATCTTATAAAACTGCTCTACTCCTGGCACTTTGCTCGGCGAAACGCGTGGGTGACCTCCATGCATTGTCTGTACATCCAATGTGTACTAGATTCGCCCCTGACGGGTCAAAGGTCACACTAAGGCCTAATCCCGCATACACTCCCAAGGTCTTGACTTTGAACCATAGGAGTCTATACTTTGATCTCTCCTCCTTCCCACCTGCTCCTGTCCTTACTCAGGAACAGGAAAGGCTCTCTGCCCTGTGAGGGCTTTACGCACTTACATGTAGAGAACAGCCGAATGGAGGAAAACAAACCAACTGTTTGTCTGCTTTGCAACACCTGCTACTGGGAAGGCCCTATCAAAACAACAGGCCTCTCACATTGGGTGACTGAGGCCATTAAAAGGGCGTACAGTAGCAAAGGTCAACAGGTGCCCTCTGGAGTGCACGCTCACTCCACTCGGGGCTTGGCCACTTCCTGGTCATTATTCAAGGGTGTACCAGTTGCAGACATCTGCGCTGCTGCGAACTGGAGCTCATTAAACACTTTTGCAAAGCATTACAGTTTGGATGTTACTGCGTGTGACGTCACTCAGGCTGTCCTTTCTAACACACAGTAGAAAGTAGCCTTGAGATGCCTGCTGGTCAAGGGCAGACGTTCACTCTAGCATGCATTTTACTGAGCATTTCAAGGCGTGAATGGATTACGTTCCCATAGCAAGTATGTTGCACCGAGAGACCAGACTGAAAGGGAACTGAAAGTTATGCACCATAACTCATGTTCCCTGAAGGAAGGGAACGAGGTGCAACATATCTGGCCCTTTTCAATGCTGAAAGCTCGGTGAAGTGCAATTTTGGAGAAAGATGGAGGGGCGTCAGCCGCTTAAGTACCCAGAGGGCGGGGCCTCTGGTGCGGCGGTGACGCCCTAGCCGTAAAGGCGTGAGTATATTCCTTCAGGTAATCGCGCGGGTGCGCAATTCCCATAGCAAGTATGTTGCACCTCGTTTCCTTCCTTCAGGGAACATGAGTTATGGTGCATAACTTTCAGGTTTTTTTACCCGAGGTTAGCGTTTTAGCTTAGCTTCTCAGCTTAGCTGCTTTTAACTATCAAAAAACGCGATTCTGAACGGATAAAATGGATTTTAAAGAGAAAATAGAAAGGGAGGAATCAGTGAAGAACACCAGAGTCAAGCTTTTTGTCATCCAGTGTCTTCAGTAGAAAGAAAGAGACACGAAGAAACGATAAAGTCGATAAATTAAAATTGAATCATTGTTTATTGCGACAGGCTTAGCTGCGTGTGCACGCTCGTGACAGCAGTGCAGTGCTGCTGGGCGGATGGACGATTGAGCTGGTTTGCTCGGCGGGTGCACTTCAGATTTAGCTTTTTAGCTTTCGCACTAGCTAATATAAAAGCCGTTAGCCTCAGAGTTATCATACCATACCATACCATAATTTTATTTATATAGCACTTTATGCACCCAACAGGACCAAAGTGCTGTACATAATCATAAAATGCAATACAATCATAAAATGGAAGGGTCTAAAAACAGTACTAAAATAATAAAATATAAACACAATAAAACAAAGTTAAAACATCTCAGATTGTACCAAAAGCCAAAGAAAAAAGATGGGTTATCAGACAAAATAAATAAAAGCCTAGTTGGTCACTTTTGATTATTTTGACCAATATATTGTGTAAAATGACACAAGGGCATTATAACTTCATTGTCACACCTTCTACCATTTTTTTGCCATAACATTTTTGTTTTAGCCTCAGCTGTATGTACGTCATTATCTCATCCCAGAATGCACTGGTAACATAATGGCAACGTCTATAAGTGAAAATTGTAATAAACATATATATTTGTGACTCATTAGGTCAGAGCTATTCAACTAAATTGCTCAGGGGGGCAGAGTTAATGAAAATCAAGAGCTCAGGGGCCAGATATCCAGCTGTTATTCTCATTAAGTTTGTTTTATGGTTTAAAATCTGATTTTGTTTAAAAATTAACCCATTGGTGGACCGAACTGAGTTCATCCATGGGCCTGATTTGGCCCCCAGGCCGCTGGCTGAATATCCCTGCATTGGGTGTTTTCATGTGTCACGTGTGTGAAGATTCCAGACTGGTTTTCCTCTACCTGTCACCAATCACTCATTCACAGCTCATGGTGGACAGGTGTGAGTCCACCTGCAGCTGTGGTGGCTGATCTGACTAGCTTGGATCCCATAAAGACTGAAGCCATATACAGCTCCTTCCTAGGAGTTTGGTTCCCGGTAGGCGACAGAAGGAGGGCGGAGGAAACACAGTCGAGAGTCAATTCAGAGAGTGGTGGATTACAAGTTTTGGATTATATCTTCACGAGAGCTTTTGGAGTGGATTACAAACCTATTGAAGTCGGAGCTGGACATTTGGCGGTTTGCTTGAACTGAGCATTGACTGCAGCTCCATGGCTTCCTCCTCAGGAGAAATTAGTGGAGAGGAATGGAGGAGCCAAAAGCGTATTTCTCCACCTCAGAAGGAGATAGTGGAGAAGAAATGGATTGGGTTAAGATGCAGTCAGCTAAACTTAAGGGTCAGCTAAGAAAAGCAAGAGATAGGAGTTGGTCACAAGGAAGTGATGACAGGGTCAAAGTGAACAAAAAGTCTAAAAACAACCTCAATCATGCCAATCAAACACAGGTGGCAGCAATACCAGATGAGATATTGAAAGTGATAATTGAATTTAAGCAGGAGGGGCGTTGCTCTCACCCTCTTAAGTTGACAAAGGGAATTGAGGAGATAATCGGGGCTGTAATGTTGGCCAAAATATTAAACAGCAGAAAAGTACTCATCCTTGCAAATTCCAAAAAACAGCTGGAGAAAATACTAAAAATTACTTCTTTTATGGGAGAAGATGTTACTACCTACATATATCCCAAGGTCCAGGATCAAACTGAGAGGAATGATATCAAGAGTGCCAATAGATATAAGTTCAGAGGGAGGAAATCAAACAAGAGATTAAAGGAGGGAATGTGACGGATGTAATCAGGATTAAGACAAAAAAAAGGGAGAGTTGTTTCAGATACCATGTCGGTTATTTTGCAATTTGAAACGTCTGTGTGCAATTGGGTTACATCAACTTTAGAGTCAGAGAATATATTCCCAACCCAATCAGGTGCTACGTGTGTCAAAGAATGGGGCACGTGGCAAGAGAGTGCAGGGGTAAGCTCAGGTGTGCTAGGTGTGGCGGTCCCCATGAATATGGCAAGTGCGATAAAGACTCAAAAGTTCAGTGTTGCAATTGCGGAGGTGCACATAGTGCTGCATTTGGGAGTTGTTTGGTCCAGAAGGAAGCAAGAGAAGCGTTAAAGATTAAGACCATGGAAAAAATTACTTATGCAGAAGCATTAAAGAAGGTTAGGAACGTAGAGCCGACAGCAATGAGAAAAGACGAACATCTGCAGAGATACTCAGAAATGAACACGATTAGACCACAACACAAACCAACTTTGACCCCCTTAAAGGAACAAAAAGCTTGCTCTCACAAATACATAATAGATAATAAGTCCATGTTAGTGAAAAAAGAACAGTTTGTGGCATTCATATGTCATATAGTAAATGTAACAACTCAAATGAAAAAGAAAAGCGATAAAATTCAGACGATAGCAGCGGCAGGTAAATTCTTGGACATAACGGACATTCAAGCAGAACCTATACATACCCTGTTAAATTCAGTCGAATCCTTAGGAAACGGTCAAGGGAAACCAAAAGAAGCAGAACAACATATGGAACCTGAAATAGCGGAACAACTGGCCACTAAACCACACAGGAAGAAGCAGACCAACAAATAGAAAATAACGCAGCAGAATAATAGCAGGAAAATAAAATAAAAATAAAATAAAACTTCAAGTTCAAGGAAATTAGTTGATTAGGACTCTTAGTAGTGTGACGATGAAATTGGATATTCATCCATCCATCCATCCATCCATTTTCTTCCGCTTATCTGGGGTCGGGTCGCGGGGGTAGCAGCCTAAGTAGGGAGGCCCAGACTTCCCTCTCCCCAGCCACTTGGAGCAGCTCCTCTGGGGGAATCCCAAGGCGTTCCCAGGCCAGCCGAGAAACATAGTCCCTCCAGCGTGTCCTGGGTCTTCCTCTGGGTCTCCTCCCGGTGGGACATGCCCGGAACACCTCACCAGGGAGGCGTCCAGGAGGCATCCTAACCAGATGCCCGAGCCACCTCAACTGGCTCCTCTCGATGTGGAGAAGCAGCGGCTCTACTCCGAGTCCCTCCCGGATGACTGAGCTTCTCACCCTATCTCTAAGGGAGAGTCCAGACACCCTGCGGAGAAAACTCATTTCAGCCGCTTGTATCCGAGATCTCGTTCTTTCGGTCATAACCCAGAGCTCATGACCATAGATGAGGGTGGGAACGTAGATCGATCGGTAAATTGAGAGCTTTGCCTTTTGACTCAGCTCTCTCTTCACCACGACAGACCGGTACAGCGCCCGCTTCACTGCGGACGCTGCACCTATCCGCCTATCGATCTCACGCTCCAGTTTTCCCTCATTCGTGAACAAGATCCCGAGATACTTAAACTCCTCCACTTGGGGCAGGACCTCCTCCCCGACCCGGAGAGGGCATGCTACCCTTTTCCGGCTCAAGACCATGGCCTCGGATTTGGAGGAACTGATCCTCATC
>JBBPBX010107921.1:2500-11229 GCA_038048925.1 Garcialebias charrua
TAGATAGATAGATAGATAGATAGATACAGTAGATAGAGATACAGTAGATAGATAGAAGTAGATAGATACAGTAGATAGATACAGTAGATAGATACAGTAGATAGATAGATACAGTAGATAGATACAGTAGATAGATAGATACAGTAGATAGATAGATAGATACAGTAGATAGATAGATAGATAGATACAGTAGATAGATACAGTAGATAGATACAGTAGATAGATACAGTAGATAGATACAGTAGATAGATACAGTAGATAGATACAGTAGATAGATACAGTAGATAGATAGATACAGTAGATAGATACAGTAGATAGATAGATACAGTAGATAGATAGATACAGTAGATAGATACAGTAGATAGATACAGTAGATAGATACAGTAGATAGATAGATACAGTAGATAGATAGATAGATACAGTAGATAGATAGATAGATAGATAGATACAGTAGATAGATACAGCAGATAGATACAGTAGATAGATAGATACAGTAGATAGATACAGTAGATAGATACAGTAGATAGATACAGTAGATAGATACAGTAGATAGATAGATAGATAGATACAGTAGATAGATACAGCAGATAGATACAGTAGATAGATACAGTAGATAGATAGATACAGTAGATAGATACAGTAGATAGATACAGTAGATAGATAGATAGATACAGTAGATAGATAGATAGATAGATACAGTAGATAGATACAGCAGATAGATACAGTAGATAGATACAGTAGATAGATACAGTAGATAGATACAGTAGATAGATACAGTAGATAGATACAGTAGATAGATACAGTAGATAGATACAGTAGATAGATAGATACAGTAGATAGATACAGTAGATAGATACAGTAGATAGATAGATACAGTAGATAGATACAGTAGATAGATACAGTAGATAGATACAGTAGATAGATACAGTAGATAGATACAGTAGATAGATACAGTAGATAGATAGATACAGTAGATAGATACAGTAGATAGATACAGTAGATAGATAGATACAGTAGATAGATACAGTAGATAGATAGATACAGTAGATAGATACAGTAGATAGATACAGTAGATAGATACAGTAGATAGATACAGTAGATAGATACAGTAGATAGATAGATACAGTAGATAGATAGATACAGTAGATAGATAGATACAGTAGATAGATAGATAGATACAGTAGATAGATACAGTAGATAGATACAGTAGATAGATAGATACAGTAGATAGATACAGTAGATAGATAGATACAGTAGATAGATAGATAGATACAGTAGATAGATAGATAGATAGATAGATAGATACAGTAGATAGATACAGCAGATAGATACAGTAGATAGATACAGTAGATAGATACAGTAGATAGATACAGTAGATAGATACAGTAGATAGATACAGTAGATATATACAGTAGATAGATAGATACAGTAGATAGATAGATACAGTAGATAGATAGATACAGTAGATAGATAGATAGATACAGTAGATAGATACAGTAGATAGATACAGTAGATAGATACAGTAGATAGATACAGTAGATAGATACAGTAGATAGATAGATACAGTAGATAGATAGATAGATACAGTATAGATAGATACAGTGCTTTAAGTGGAAAAAAATAAGTGCCGGTACCCTCCCTAATGTCATAATAATATGCATACCTGCAAACTCAGAAGGGATGAAAAAGGTGACAAACGTTGCGCCACCCCCACCCCCGAAAGATTTTGTAATTTTTTAACATGCTTCAGGTAAAAGTCATTTACTAACCTAATTTAATGAGGACATAAATAGGAAAGATTGTGTCAACCAAAAAATCAACAACCAACAACAGCAGCAAGTCAAATACAGCAGAACATTTTGCTAACAATGCGCTGCTCCGAGTCAACAGATGCATTTAAAAACTTAAGACTTATCTCTTCAGACAGGCTTTTGGTTAATTTTGTACATTGATTTTAGAGTTTGTTATGTTTTACCTTTTTGTATAGTACTTCTGTGATTTTATGATTTTATTTTTCCTTTTGTAAAGCACTTTGTGACTCTCATGTCTGTGAAATGTGCTATATAAATAAAACTTACTTACTAACAGTAAAAACTCATTTCTTAAATGTTTTGCCCGAAATTTTTGAAAAGTAGATGCCATTTCCTACATTCTGGTGTATTTTAATAAGTTGTTAAACATCTATGTTTACCTACAAGTAAACACTTGATTCAATAACTATTTCTAACATCATCAACACCTGCCCTGGAAACTCTAAACAGCTCTTCTCCACAATAACTCGTCTGCTTAATCCCATTAAACAAACTCCTGAGGACTCTGCTCAAAAATGCGACCGGTTCCTTTCGTCATTTAAAAACAAAGATGATACTATCAGATCTCAGCTCCACAACCTCCCTGATCTCAGTGTGCCATCTACCCGTCTGCATTCTGGGACCCTGAGCAGCTTTGATGAAGTTGTTCAGAGTGAGGTGGAGTCCATCATCAAGAAAATGAAGCCTTCATCCTGCGCCCTGGATCCCTTCCCCTCGTCTCTCATAAAATCCAATCACTCTGCAATTAGCCCATTAATCACACAAATAATAAATCAGTCTCTACAATCTGGTCATGTTCCACTGCCTCTAAAAACTGCCATCATTAGGCCTCTTCTGAAAAAATCTAATTTGGATCCCGACATTTTTTCTAATTACCGCCCAATTTCCCACCTCCCATTTCTGTCTAAAGTGCTGGAAAAAGCAGTTGCTGCTCAGCTGCAGGACCACCTACAGCAACACTCTCTGTATGAGAAGTTCCAGTCTGGATTCAGAGCAGCTCACAGTACTGAGACTGCATTGCTGAGAGTTACCAATGATGTCCTCATGGCTGCTGACACTGGTTCTCCCTCCATCCTTGTCCTCCTTGACCTCACTGCAGCTTTCGACACTGTGGACCATAGTATCCTCCTCCACCGTCTTCATGTGGAGGTCGGTCTCTGTGACACTGTCCTGGACTGGTTCAAATCTTTCCTCTCCAATAGGCTGGAATGTGTTAGTCTTGGCAATGCCACGTCCCAGACAGTCTGTGTCTCCTGTGGTGTCCCTCAAGGGTCAGTTCTGGGGCCCCTGCTGTTTTTCCTTTACATGCTGCCTTTAGGTCAAATTATTAATCAGTTAAACATCTCTTTTCACTGCTATGCCGACGATACACAGCTTTACATTAGGACTGGAGCATCCTCATCATCCCCATCTCCATCTTTACTCACTGCCCTCTCTACCTACCTGGAGGAAATAAGGGCATGGATGAATCAGAACTTTCTTCAATTAAACTGCTCCAAGACTGAGGCCATACTGATTGGCACCCCTCACCAGATACAAACATCAACTTTAACAACAATCTCCTTCTCTGGACAAGACATCCCCCTCTCCACCTCTGTTACAAATCTTGGAATAAAAATGGACTCTCATCTTACATTTGAAAATCACATTAAGCATCTGTTTAAAACCTGCTTCTTCCATCTTCGAAACATCTCCAGACTTCGCCCATCTCTGACTTTTTCTGATGCTGAGAAACTCGTCCATGCCTTTGTCTCCTCCAGGCTCGACTACTGCAACTCCCTGTTTATTGGAATCCCTGGCAAAAATCTTCAGAAGCTTCAATATATTCAAAACAGTGCAGCAAGGATTTTATTGAGAGCTCGTAAATTTGAACATATTACACCCATTCTCCATAACCTCCATTGGCTTCCTGTCACCTACAGAATTCAGTACAAAACTGCTCTCATTACACACCAATGCTTACACGGAACTTCACCTGACTATCTAAAGGACATTCTTGCACCATATTCATCCACCCGGTCTCTACGATCACAGAACAGTAATCTACTTCACATTCCACGAACCAAATTAAGGACCATGGGAGACCGGGCATTCTGTGTGGCTGCCCCCCGCCTATGGAACTCCCTCCCTGACTACCTGAGAGCTCCACAGTCACTGGTTGACTTTAAAAACGGCTTAAAGACTTTTCTTTTTAAGCAAGCCTATTCTGCCTCCACATGATTTTATCTTTGATCTTAGTTGATATTATTATTGATTTTACTTGATTTTATCACTTGTTTTATTTGATTTTTGCTTTTGTTGCACTTTGTAGCACTTTGAGATTTTTATTAATGAAAAGTGCGTTAAAAATTAAATTCATTATTATTATTATTATTATTATTATTATTATTATTTTATTCACTTTGATGATAATCTGAATGATCATTAACTCGTATGTATCTGACATTTTTGTTCTGATCTTCTGACATTGCACACAAGGTATACATGAAACTACCGTACTTTTCGGTGTATTATACGTTGTTTTTTTTTACTAATTTGCATGTCCTGCGGCTTATACGCCAAAGCGTCATATTTATGGATTTTTCCCATATATTCAGACCCAGTTTTGACTCGGATATAAACGTTTATCATTTTGGCAAAATAAATGGTGCAGTACCACTTTTGTCCGCTAGGGGACACTTCCAGAGAGTACACCGACCGTTTCTAGCTCATGTGTCCAAAAAAAGCCTCCTCTGATCGGACTGACTCTAGCCGTTTTCGCATTGACCAGCCCTTAAAGGCCCGGGTGGCCCCGCCCCGCCCTCTTTCCCGGGTTCAGCGTGTCCGCATTTTCCTTTTTTTCCCCGGCTCCGCCCTCGTTTTGGAACCATCTCCAACGTGGTTCCATCGGACCGCGGCCCGACGGGCCCAGTTTCACGTCATTTACTGCTCACATTTGATTCGTTGTTTGCAGCAGGGGCTGGACTGCTTCGTGTAGGGGCGAGACCAGAGGGCGTGACTAGCTGCGTGTTGAGTCATCAACTGCGATTTCGCCAGCGCACCTAAAAACACTCTATTTTCATCTAAAAACTACTTTCGAGTGCATAAAAATGATCGGAAACGTGTGTTTATATGCTTAACTTGCTAACTGTAGTGAAAAAACACATGAAAACTCAGTATTTATTTCGTTTTTTCCACAAATTCGCAACCCGGAAGTCCGCTCGTAAATTTCGCCAGGGCACCTAAAAACACACTATTTTCATCTAAAAACTACTTTCGAGTGCATAAAAATGATCGGAAACGTGTGTTTATATGCTTAACTTGCTAACTGTAGTGAAAAAACACATGAAAACTCAGTATTTATTTCGTTTTTTCCACAAATTCGCAACCCGGAAGTCCGCTCGTAAATTTCGCCAGGGCACCTAAAAACACACTATTTTCATCTAAAAACTACTTTCGAGTGCATAAAAATGATCGGAAACGTGTGTTTATATGCTTAACTTGCTAACTGTAGTGAAAAAACACATGAAAACTCAGTATTTATTTCGTTTTTTCCACAAATTCGCAACCCGGAAGTCCGCTCGTAAATTTCGCCAGGGCACCTAAAAACACACTATTTTCATCTAAAAACTACTTTCGAGTGCATAAAAATGATCGGAAACGTGTGTTTATATGCTTAACTTGCTAACTGTAGTGAAAAAACACATGAAAACTCAGTATTTATTTCGTTTTTTCCACAAATTCGCAACCCGGAAGTCCGCTCGTAAATTTCGCCAGGGCACCTAAAAACACACTATTTTCATCTAAAAACTACTTTCGAGTGCATAAAAATGATCGGAAACGTGTGTTTATATGCTTAACTTGCTAACTGTAGTGAAAAAACACATGAAAACTCAGTATTTATTTCGTTTTTTCCAAAAATTCGCATTCTGAGCTTTTCGGTAAGAACTGCCCACCCACGTCAAGTGAATACCCCACCCACTTCAAGGCTTGCTCTCCGGACAGTGCGCAATCAACGAGGGCGGGCCAGAGCTGGCTCTGGGCCAACCAGAGACGAGCGGGACCGGGGAGGGCCGGCAAATGCGAAAACGGCTTCTGTCACTGCCCGGCCTCCTGCTCTGGAGGTAGCGACTATTAGCTGTGTTGTTAGCTGTGTTTTTTAGCAAGATAACTCATAAACCACACTGCGGATTTTCTTGAAAGAGCGTAATTATTTGGTGGTCATTTACAACTGACTAGCTTTATGAGATGTTTGAGATTAAAAAATGATCTTTTATTAGCGGTTAGCTAACATAAACAGATACTGTATATACTATTTAGATAAATAGCTCATAAACCACTCGGCGGATATTTTTTCTGCTTACAGAGTGTGATTATATGGGGTTTAATGTACAAACTGTTGCCCTGTATAAGACATTTTAGATCAAATTCGATTTTTTTATTCGTGTTTTTAGAGACGGAATCGTCTCGTTAGCTTCAGTTTTATTTCCATTTATATTGTTATATAGCTCATAAACCACTCGGCGGATATGTTTTCTGCTTACGGAGTGTAATTATATGGGTTTAATTTACAAACTGTTGCCCTGTATAAGACATTTGAGATAAAATTCGATTTAGTTATCATTTATTTTTGTAGCGCACACGCAACCGTTTGAAAGACGTCAAACTAAAACAATTTAAATCTAGCAGATTTGACCATTTTGTGAATTGATTAAGGAACGGTTAAGCTCAGGAACCCTTGTGCTATAATGTCAGCTAAGAAATATTTTTTTTCTCAGCAAACAAATAATTGTTTATGTTTATGTTTATGTTTATTAAATTTGTTCATTTTTTTACAAAAGAAACAATACAAGGCAATCTCATAATGATAGTGTACAAAATGTAAAAAAATGAAAGGTGGCAGAAAGAAGAATAAATCTTATTATATCTGCCCCTTATCTCCAGCAATCAGATTAAACAACAGTAGTCAAACCATGTAAACAATAATAATCTTCAACCAACTTTTTCCAACAATCAGGTTAAACAATAATATTCTTCAACCAACAGTACAAAATGACTAATTCTTTTTAGTTTTCTAACTAATACTAATACAGTACAAAATGACTAACACTTTCTAATTTTCTAACTAATACAATACACATTACGTTATTTCACATATATTTTTTTAACATATTTGTTTTGATCATTTTTTTAAATGTAAACATTGACTTGGCATTTTTAACTACATTCTCCAAGCCATTCCATAATCTAATTCCCTGAATTGAGGTAGAACGTCCCTTCAAACTGGTTCTGAATTGTGGTTTTACAAACAACTCTGTTCCCTTAAGATTATAACAACTTTGTCTTTTAACAAAGTGCATTTGGATATTTAAAGGTAATGCATTATTTTGAGCTCTATACATAACTGATAAAATATTATAGTCTACCAAATCATGGAACTTCAGTAATTTTAGTTGATAAAATAATGTACTTGATGGATGACGGTAATGCTTTCTAGTGATAATTCTTACAGCTCTTTTCTGTAATACAAAAATAGGCTTTGTGATTGTTTTACACGCATTCCCCCAAACATCAATACAATAGATTAAGTGTGGAACAATGATTGTGTTATACAACAAATACAGAGCTTTATCATTCAATAGGTCTCTGACTTTGTACAGTACTGCAATCGATTTAGCTATTTTTATTCTTACAGAATTTATGTGTTGTTTCCATGTCAGTTTGTCATCAATGATAACACCCAAAAACTTCACCTCATTCACTCTACAAATCTCAACATCCTCAATTTTGAGTGGAACATCGACAGTTTTCTTTCTATTACCGAATATCATGTAATTAGTTTTCTCTAGATTTAATGATAATTTATTTATTTTAAACCAAGTTTGTATCTTGACAAATTCTGTCTTTATCAATTCTAACATTTGTTCTATATCTTCACCTGAACAGAAAAAAGTGGTATCATCTGCGAAAAGTACACATTTAAGGAGTCCTGACACATTTACCAAGTCATTCACATATAAAATAAAAAGCTTTGGTCCAAGTACAGAGCCTTGAGGAACTCCACATGTGATATTACAGAGGTCAGATCTTACATCATTTATTTGTACAAATTGTTTCCTATTTTTTAAGTAGCTAGATACCCACTGTAATGCTGGTCCTCTAATACCATATTTGTTCAGTTTTTCAAGGAGAATGGTGTGATCAATAGTATCGAATGCTTTTTTTAAATCAACAAAGATACTGATACAATGTTGTTTTTGATCGACAGCAGTAGTTATTTGTTCCATTAATTCCATGAGAGCCATTGATGTAGAGTTTTTTGATCTAAACCCATACTGACTGCTGCTTAGAATATTTTGTTTATCTATAAATTGGTCTAGTCTGTTTACAAATAGTTTTTCAAGAATTTTTGAAAACTGTGGTAACAAGGATATAGGTCTATAATTGTTGAATACACATTTATCACCATTTTTAAAAAGAGGAACGACCTTAGCTACTTTCATATTATCTGGAAAAATTCCTGTTGAAAATGATAAGTTACATATGTATGTGAACGGCTCAATAACATGACTCATTATGTCCTTTACAAACATTGTGCTGCCTTTTGTTAAAAGACAGAAATTTAAAGTTATAACTAGTTTAAGTAAATGCATGGTAGAAACATAGAAGATGATTGGGTTTTAAATTCTGGTCAGAGTGGCTCCTCTCTCCCTTGAGAATATCGTTTTACATGCTGCACGCTAGGAGTGAGCACTCTTGCTTAAGGTACAATCTTTGACGTATCAGGACAAGTTGGTCAAAAACGGCAGTTAACAGCAGTTAACAGCAGTTAACAGCAGTTAAGATAACTCATAGCGCTAAATATGCTCTTACCACTTGTACCTTGGAAGGTTTTCGTCTTTGTAAGTATTAAAACACCATTTAACGTGTTTGTAATAT
>JBBPBX010107922.1:0-11229 GCA_038048925.1 Garcialebias charrua
AAATAACGCACGTGCGCGCACACAGGCACACACACCAAGGTAGTGTAAAAAACACAAGAGACAGAGGGAAAAGACAGAAAGAGAGAGAGAAAAAAAGTGATATGAGAAAATGTGGCTTCCTCCCCTCCCCCACCCAACCAAGGTTTCAAGCTGGCTTAGAAAAGTCTAAACAAGCTGCCGTTTAGAAATTGTGACTTTTTCCACTATAAATAAAAGATCATTCAAGTTCTTTAGTAAACATTTAACCTATCTACAATACTGATTGTAATCAGACCAATAAAATGTGCTTCAACCTTAAGTTTTTTTCTACTGTATATGCCATGAGCACAAAAGTATCAAGAGTCATGAGCATTTACCGGGTCGCCCTTTAGTTAAAAATGTAAAAGAATATTTTTTAAATAGTGTTTTTATTATCATTATTATTATTTTAATTATATGTAACACAGGAACTTGCATGTGTTTGTTGCTACTGAACAAATTGTGTAAACTCAATGTAAACATTTAAAATTATGCACTAGAGGTGAATCCAAACTGAAAGTTAAGTATTTAGGAACATAAATAATCAAGCTTTATTAGTACATTATTCACCATCTCAAGTGATAAACTAAGTGCAGCTGTTGACTGATGCACGCTGCAACATATCATCAATTTCTCAATTAAATAGGCAAGAAAAAACGGACACTCTCAAAGTGCTTCATTTTACTCTAATACTGTCGATATGATGACAAAGGGTTTAAATTTAAAACACAGACAACTGGGCTAATATATTTTATGACTATAGTTCTACACTTATTTCTTCTTCTTTCGGCTTTTCCCTCTTCGGGGTCGCCACAGTAAGTCATCCTCCTCCATCTCACTCTGTCCTCACTCCATCTACCTCCAAGTCCTCTCTAACTGCATCCATATATCTCCTCTTTGTCATTTCCCTGGCAGCTGCATTTCTAACATCCTTCTACCAGTATACCCACTGTCCCTCCTCTGGACTCGTCCAAACCATCTAACTTTATCTCCCAGTCGTTCAACCTGTGCTGTACCTCTGATGATACAGCTACATGACTATATTCTACACTGAGGATGCAAAAAAGAGCAAAGACTTTTACGAAAACTGAAAAGATTCCTGTGATACAAATACAGTATGTTTCTAAGTTTACATTATATATAAAAAAAGACAAACTGTCTTGACAAACTGGAGCACAAGCACACATGAAATGGAAAGTACTGAAACTATGATCAAATGAAATAGAATATGGATAAATGATCAATTAAGACTATAATCTACAACTCATTCAGAAACCTGTCAGAAACACAACCAACTACAGTACTGTATTTTACAAGGTAAATAAAAATCTTTACTTTTCATCCATGTGAGACCGCATTTTCTTAAGCTTCTGCATAATGCTGCTGGTTTCACTTCCAGAGATGGAGAGCGAGGGAGAAGGGCTGCGCATTTCAGCTTCAAGCCTCAAGTTGTTAGGGGAGGCAGGTTCAGACCCTGTCAGTTCTGACACAGGAGTCTCCTAAAGACAAAACAAGCAAACACAGAGAATAATGATTTATAAAGTATTTATTTTCCCTCTTTAGCTTTGTGCCCAGATTTTAAAGCTGCACTATGTAACTTTGTAATGCAGTCTGTAACTTTTCTAACAATATATTTTTAACATATTTCTTCACTCTGTCACTATCTACTGACAGACTGATGTTAGACAAAGTAATCTCTGAAAAAAACTATAGTCCCCTTGCTTCTCTATCAGCATTTATAAAAACACTAAAAACACAGAGTGACCCGTCCTTAACCAGCCAATAAAAACAGAGTTTGTAACCAGCCAATAAAAACAGAGCTTGAATTTGAATTTCAGCAGAGCCTCCCCCTCAGAGCCATATATGGCTCTGAGGGGGAGGGATCAGAATGCTTTGCCTGTTGAAAATTTTTCTAAGTTCTGCGCTCTAAAGTTACACATAGCACTTTTAAAGTACAAATCCTGCAGGACATTAGTGGAGGATAACTGTGGTATTTACAGGTGGAGTTTGTCCCCCAGCACATTTGAGACGCTCCTTCAGTCTGAGTGTTGAGTTTCTCATCCGTTCAATTTCCTCCTGTTGTTTCAGCAACAACTGTCTTTCTTTTCTAGCTGCTTTGTTGGCTTCCTGGAGATGTTTGATCTCAGCCTGAGTTAAAAAAAACAACAACATCAGAGAAAACACTGATTTATTACAAATAGGTAAGATCACAATATGACCCAAAACTAAACTGTTGCAAGATGCTATTATTTTGAGTACCTGCTCCTGCTGTAGTTTAATAAGAAGTCCCCTCTGCTTCTTTCGGATGGGTGGCATTTTATCATCCTCACCCTTGTCTCGAAACTTCTTTTTCTGGTGCTCCAGCCAGGCTAGCTCTGCTCTGGTGTTTTCCTTTAGGGCCTTCTGGCGAAGATGCAGCAGAGAGCTCTGGTGCTGCAGTCTAACATCCTCATCCTTCATGTACTGACGCACCATTTCCATAGTGAACTGAGAAAAGCTGTCTTGTCCACTAGAAAAGGCTATATGTGCATTGTGGAACTGCAAGAAGAAAATATGTTAAAATCATGAACAAGGAAAAAGAGTGAGAAAATAAAACAAAGTAGGAGTTCAAAATAGATACATATTCAATGTGAAATGACCCTTCACCTTAGAAGTGCTGTGTGACTCTGTTCCTGACATCAATGCTGAATTATGAATGGCTCCATCATCTTCTGCTTGGACGTTGTGGTGCAATTTCTTCTCCATGGTTCCACGGCGATGGGCCTCAGACGGAAGCAGAGAGCGGAAAGAGCGTTCCTCTATCTCGTCCTCTGTCATGGATTCGTCAAACTTAAAAGAATACTCTGTGGCCACCGACGTAGTGTCTAACAGAACAGCAACAAGGTTAGCACACAGACAACTGGAACATGTTACAGTGTTTCTAGGTGTGGTATCTTATTTAAGTTTTGCCTTTTATCAAAGGCCAGTTTTTATTATTTTGTTTTAAACTCTGAAGAGATACAGTAGCCTCTGAATAATAAACACACGCATAGGAAGACATTTAAATTGTGGACTATCTGAGCTTGCTTGCCATGCAGTACCTTTCTCATCCACTACAGAGTGGATACTTTCACTGCAGAGCGAGCCATTTGCTGCTGATGGAATGTCCTCCTCAATTGAGCTGCTTGCTGCTTCCCTTTCCAGCCTTTCCTTGGCAATCCCATTACTCGGCTTCCCTGAAGATGCCTCTTTTTTGGGTTGTTCTCTGTGACCAGACGAAATGTAGGATGGGCTGTGGAGGCTGCTACTAGGGACAGACACACTGAAGGAGGAGAAAAAGACAAAACCAGTCACAGTTTTTGCTTACTGCACCCTAAATGTAATGGTAAATGAACAAGTACCTGAGGTTTGGCCTTCTGAAAGAGAGTGAGTCAGACTGACTAGGGCTGTGTAATGAAGATGAGGGTTCATCAGATCTGGTCCTTTGACTCGAAACCTCACTTTAAAGGTTGTAAAACAAACAAACAAAAAAATACTGGTATTTGTGACAAAACATTTAGGTAAAAACTAATTTAGATCGCACCATTTACAAAATTAAAAAGGCTGAAATGGCCTTTATTTAAACAGTGCTGTAGTATGAATAATTTTTATAAGCTATTCAGACTTTTGTTTATAAATCAAAGTATAGATGCTTACTGCATTTACTAGATCAAGTTTTTAAGTTGCAATAAATGAGGCAACAAATATTAGGATCAAACTAAAACAGTAAAAAAAAGTTATGATCAAAATATACCTGTCAGAGTCAGCATTGCTGTCTTGTGGTTTTGAGTTCTTGTGTTCTGTCCGCTGATCCACTAAAGCAGAATCAGTGTTAACAGGTGGGATTATCAAAGTTCCTGCTATCTGGGACCGTGTAAGTTCTGTCATCTGAAAGACAACATGAAACAAAGATCCAATGTTTGATTTGGTAATTTACTCATTGTTTTATTTCAAGTTTTTTTGACCTGCAACTGATTGTTCCTTTAGTTCACTGTGACTCAACACTCAGTTTTTGATTTAAAATCAAAGACACAAGTTGTTTCCCAACTTCCCAAGCAGAGAGGAAGGAAGTTATTATGAACCTCTTTAATGTGTTGGGCAGCTTCTGCTGTGTGTCTTGTTGCTTCGGCCTGTTGACTCATCATCTTAGAAGTTGATTCCTGGAGGACTTCCAAAGATTCCTTTTGTGATGCTGCCAAGCTTTCCTGTAGTTCTATATGAGCCTGGACCAAAATCATACAACACATTACACAAACAGTGCAATCATTCATACATGGAAACAAAAACCCACTATTAATGAGAAATGTGTGTACCCTGGCAACTCTCTGCCTATTTTCTTCCAACTGCAGCTTTGTTTCCAAAGCTTCTCTCTCAGCCTTGATCTTCAACTCATAAAGTTCACGCTCATGGTGCTGCTGCTTGGTCTGCAGGGGGACAGTTAAAAGAATGCCTTGAGTATTTGTAATAACTCTGCATACAAAAAAATCCCAATGCAGACATCACCTTTACTACATAAAAAACAGCAATATTAAGCAAAAGCAAATAAAACTTTTCAATAACAAATTCTCAGCAGCTTGTGTTGACATTTTTTTATACAACATTTTAGTTAAATGCCAAGTTATGTGCAAAATATTGAAACATCCCTCATCTGTGGTAAAGAGCATTGTGGAAGAACGTCTTAACTTCTACAACAAAGCTTTGAAACATTACATCATTACAACTACTTTGAGACAATATTATTTTTACTTTAAGCATTTGAGCCATCGATGCACTCTCCAGTTGTGCCATGGAGACACCCATCAGTCTCTCGATGTCTCCTATCTGCTTGAAGGACTCCTCAATGGACTCCATGTACTGGAACTCTGCTGTCATTCGTTGTTGCAAAACAGCAGGTGAATATTGCAGCTCCCCTAAGAGAAAGACAATTTAAAGTTAGAGACTTCAGTGGTGTTGTTTATAAACGGTGGAACTAAAATTACAAACCACATAAATTGCATTAATGTACCTGTGGACCTTGACCCTGCCACACCATTGTAAATTGAGGTGTTGATGTTTGGATTATTTACATCAAGAGAGCCACTTTTAAAAGGGTCTCTGAGAGAATTCGTTTCCTGAGATGTAGGCTCTGGAGAGCCAGGTGGAGAAGCCCTTCTTGGTCTGTAAAGAGACAAACAGAAAACAAAAGTAATGAATTGTCATATACAGGTAGTCCCCGATTTACGAGCGCTCTGATCTGCGAGGTTCCAGACTTACGAGCTGCGAATTTTTGGAAAAAACGAAAAAAAATACTGAGTTTTCATGTGTTTTTTCACCACAGTTAGTTAGCTAAGCATATGGACACACGTTTCCGATCATTTTTATGCACTCATAAGCAGTTTTTGGATGAAAATAGAGTGTTTGTAGTCGCGCTAGCGAAAACCGTTCCAATTTACGAGCGAAATTCCGGATTTACGAGAGAAATGGCGGCCGTTCCAAATTACGAGATTTCCGGTTTACGAGCGCCTCGTTGTAACGGATCTCGCTCGTAAATCGGGGACTACCTGTACTTTAAAACTGGCATCTAAAGTAACTGTCCCTGTAATTACTTAATTATGATTAGCAGTCCTTGTTATCTGTCATATATATAAATAATTATTTAAATAGTTTATCAAAAGCTAATGACCAGTGAAACTACAGGTATAACATTAAACAGTAAATGATCCACACTTATTTAAATGCCTTTTTCACCTCATCCAGGTTCTCCAGAAATGTTAAGTGTCCTGTCGAGGTTTCACTTTGGAGCTGAGGAATGAACGTTCGATATTCTAACTGGAAGATAACCTCCTTACTATTGGGCTAAATCATACTAAAAAATATCCTGTGAACTGTTTACAATACAGTAATACTTCTTGACTACAGAGAAAATGAGAGACTCCTGTCTGAATGTAAGGCCTTTACTGTGCAGGACACACAGATACCACAAAATCTAAAGAATTTGCCACCTGGGCTTCAGAGTATCACCAGGAGGCTCAGATTACACCACTTGAAACTTAGATTTAAAGGAACAAAAAACTCTTTTTTCATTTGGCCTGAGGCCGAAGCTGTGATAAAGCCAACAGACCCTTCGAGAGAGAGGGTCTGTTGGCACACCCAGTGGGCCCTTACAACAAAACGCTCAGTGTCTTCTGCTCTTGGGTTTAACTGCAGCTTGATTGTGTTGCTTGGCACAAGCTGCATGGATGTTTGAACACTCAGCACCAAGACACAAGATTGTTTACTGGCCGCTATAACTGGGTGCCTTTTCAGAGTAGTTTAGTACGTAGGTGGGTCTAGGTAAGATTGTGAAATGGCTATAAAACAGTTTAGATGATCAGTTTATGAAAAAACTTAGGAAATAGAACATTTTTACTGGTACAGTACTGTACTAATTAAGAGTGTACATAAAACATACTTTTCACTGCCTGATTTAAATACAAATACTTAACTTACAAAAATGATCTTGTAAAATATTGTAAAAAAGACTTTCCTAAAGTTATATTTATAGCTCAGAGGATAATGTAAACTCCCACTGTCTTAGCTCCTTCTTGTTGATAATTATAATTAGGGACAACAAAGTTCATGCTCAATCATCCAGGTACCAAATCCAATATTTCTCAGTTGGGACTTTCTCTTTCCCCTTTCTCTCCTCTGCACACAAGGACAAGCAGCACTGGTAATGTGGACATTGTTGCATATAAACCAATAAAAATATTTAGTATTTGTCTTTTTAAATTCAATGCATTATAATGAATGAATTCAGCATTCAGACAGAACATTAATATTTGATGATTGATGATGTACAACCTACCAGGGAGAAGAATAGAGAAACCTGGATAAATGGGTAATTTTTTTAAACTTGTTGAATCATTTACTATTCAGACATTGTTCAGTTTTTCAGGAAGAAAAATACTCAGACTTTCTATGTACAGTACAGGTAGATAAAATATTCACCTTTCACGAAACTCAAACTAGCTCTATCTACCTGAATTTTTAAAGCCATCTGACCAGGGTTATTATATTATTACCTTTGAGGAGAATGTCCTGATGTTTCCCCTGATGAATCAGAGTGCACACTTTTGACCTTGTTAGGGCTAGACCTTTTGTCTGATCTTCTCTTTTTGCCATTTGAAGATAGTACTACTTCTGAAGGAGAGCTTCTCTGTTCTTCAACAAGAGTTGTGTCACTCTGGTCTGATGTAGTTCCTACAACAAGAGGAAACGTGTTTTAGAAAACAGAACTTTACACTCTAAAATATTAAATGTGACTTATAGAGTTGCATTGTATTGCTTTAATTATACTGGTATTTAAATGTATTCTGACAAAACATGGAATCACAATTCAGTCAAACCAGGACTTCATGCAAATGTCATTAATCTCACCTTTTATTCTAGCCAAGTGTCTGGAAATAGGTGAGGAACCAGGTGTTGAGCCAGGGGAAAGATGTTGAGAGTAGCTAAAGTAATTAAAAGATAGTAGAACATTTGACTTACGCACAGTTCAACAAAATATTTATTTACACTGACAAAAAAGGTAAATGGTACTTTAAAAAAATAAAATTTCCATTAACACATCTGTAAAACAGAAATAATTTTGCATAACTTGCATTTTATTTACCGTAATAAAAATAATAAAGAGAATCAACATGATCAGACTTCAGGTGAATATAATTTGACTTTTTTTTTTTAAGTATGACATGATTGCCACCTAATGGCCACTTGTGATATCAAAGAGCTGGTTTTACCTAGGTGAGTTGGAGCCTCTCTGGTCACTCGTCTTGCTGGTGTGTGATGAAACCAAGTCATCTTCATAAACCGCTGCACGGCCCGGGCTATTTCCAGAGTGTGAAGAATTGGCAGGGGGAGAATTTACCTCTGAATTTCTTTCACTCACTGCCGTATAATGTAGAAAGGAGAAAAGTGATAATTTCCTCTGTGTTCATGTACCATAGTTTGTCAAATGTTAGTCTGAGTAGCTATTGCAGCTAAAATGTTTCAGAAACACTGCATAAACAGTATTAAATGTTTACCAATATGTTTTCTTTTACTGAGGTGTAAAAAATATATATATCATCAGTTTTGACTTGGATAAATTCACAAGTTTTCAGACAACTTAATGTAATTTTTACCCGCATCTAATACAATAAAAACTGATAAGCATGAATTTACCTTGAACATGGCCATGGGCATTTTTAGTAAAAATGTTGATTACACTTAGTGGGCTTCCTTTGTTCAGCTCTTCCCAGGGCGTCTTGCTGCTGTCAAACGGTGAAAATGGTGAGCACATTGCTGCCTCCCTCTGGAAGTCCAACAGTCTTTGTTTATTTTTTCTTTGACTTGCACAATAGTCCTTTGCCCCCAGGCAATCTGACAGAGGTACAGGATTATCGGAGCAGTGACGAGGGCTTGCTTCATCCTCAGAAAAACTTCCTTCACTTAGAAGTGGACCCTCGCTGATGGAACCAGCGCTTGAATCGTGGAGATCAGCCTCACCGTCTTCCTTGTGAGCTTTTGTTTTCAACGCTGTTTTTTCTGTTCTCTCGTTGTTTTCCAATCCTTCAACTATCCTACTTTTTTCTTGAGTGAAACCTTTATAGACTGGCACATTTACATCAACAGAAATTTTATGTGGGTTGGTGAAACCAGTGTCCCTCTTTTCCCTCAGGTCACGCAGATTGCCTGCTCCTGGGAGTGCTGTGCCCATGTATGAACCTGTACTTGTTAGAACTGCATGCATCCTAGGGGTCATATCATCATGTTTAGTGGCATTAGTAATTGTTTCTGTCCAGCACTGATCAAGATTAGAAATTCTAGGAGACAATATAGTATCAACATCCACTGAAGTTGCTGCACCGTAGTTGACCTCCTGTACAGCAAACTTCCTGGCCTCCCTCTCAATACGGTTGGAGAGGGATGTAGCTGTGGCTTTTAGAGCTTCAATTCTTGACATTTTGGTCTGTGGCCTGCTGTAAGGGTCTGGGGCTGTGGCTGGACGTTCACTGTACTTGATATTACTAGCAGCCACAGCGGCCTCCAGCCTTAAAAGCTGAGACAGGAGATGTTCATTAGAAGGTGCTTGTGTAATGCAGCTGGGACCAGTAGTAGGCTGGACAGGTGGATGGAGACGGTCTGGGTGAAGCAAAGAGTTTACAACATCCAGATCATTCCTGAGAGAGATAGTAAAAATAAAAAAGGACAGTTTCGAAGTTAGAAAATAATTATGCAAAGGGATTTTGTTAAATTGCAGTTATAATAAATACAGTAATCATCAACATTAAAAGAAATAAACATTTGAAATATGTCACAGTCTGTGTGTAATGGATTAATATAATACAGGTAGTCCCCGATTTACGAGCGAGATCCGTTACAACGAGGCGCTCGTAAACCGGAAATCTCGTATTTCGGAACGGTTGCCATGTCTCTCGTAAGTCCGGAATTTCGCTCGTAAATTGGAACGGTTTCGCTAGCGCGACTACAAACACTCGTTTTTCATCAAAAAACTGCTTATGAGTGCATAAAAATGATCGGAAACGTGTGTCCACATGTTTAGCTAACGAACTGTGGTGAAAAAACACATGAAAACTCAGTATTTTTTGCGTTTTTTCCAAAAATTCGCCAGCTCGTAAGTCTGGAACCTCGTAGATCAGAGCGCTCGTAAATCGGGGACTACCTGTATACAAGTTTCACTTTTTGAATGGAATTACTGAAATAAATCAACTTTTCCATGATATTTTAGTTTTATGACCAGCACCTGAACAATTACCGTAAATTTATTCAAAATATTTGCTACTGAGGTAAAAAAAAAAAAAGTACCGGTACTTTCATTATTAAGATCCACAAATTTCAGAGAGAATTCCAATACTTTGTGGATAATAAACAATGAAAAAAAAAAAAATAGTCAAATTATTTTAGGGATAGCTTTGTTAAAATATTTGACCCATCATATTTAATTCTGAGTGGTAAAAACACAAAATTGTCATTATTTCCACTTTATTTTTTTACCGGTACCCTTTATTTATCCAGGCAGTCTCATTGAGCCACAACAACTCATTTTCAAGAGAGACCTGTTTGGGGAGCAGATGGTGGGGGTTAAGGGCCTTGCTCAGGGGCCCAGAGTAGGGCGAATGAGGGTGGAGGCAGGTGTGGGTGTTTCACCTTTTTCCACCCACATTTTTTGATGTTGTCGGTTCTGGGGCTTGAACCGGCAATCTTCCGATCACAGGCCCACCGTCTAACCACTGCGCCACCACTCCCCCATTTGTAGCAGAGAAGAATATCCTTGTAATAAAATGGATAGTTAACTAATAAAACTAACTAAAATATTAAGAAGATTACAGCTGTAAACCAGCATACGTATATATGCTCCCTGCCACCGCATGTGCCAAAAAAATAATAAATAAAAGACTACTCTACTGTCCTTATATAGTTTCAGTACTCAGTTTGGACACTACCGGTAATACATTGTTACTGTAATATTGCAACTTTTTCACAATTAAAAATTATTGATTTCTTTAGCACAAAGTAAAAATAAATTCAAATTCATCTGAGTGATTGTATTGAATATTGGACAACTTTAGATAGCCATTTCAGTATGTTTTCTTTCCCTTCTTCCATCCATCCATCCAATTAGAAACCTTTTTTTCTCAAATCATGTCAGCAAAACATCACACACCTAAAAATCACAATACATTTTTGTTAATTTCCAGTCAGTTATATGTACGGTAATATTTAATACATCAAATTTAGAAAAACTGTTTTGTTTGTTGTTCATATTTTTGTTTCTGTATGCTTAAAAGCAGAGTATAACTTCTGTTAATTTGAAAAACTGTTTTGTTTGTTGTTCATATTTTTGTTTCTGTATGCTTAAAAGCAGAGCATAACTTCTGCTTTTTAACAGACACTTGCACTGCAGCTACATGAAAAATAAAATATCTAAAAACAAGCATGTTTGCTGGTTATGGCAGATGCTTTTGGTGGTTAATCTGCAATGCTCATTATAGAAAGAAAGAAAAAACACTGCAGACTTGCAGGATTTTAGTTCCGTAAATACACTTAAATTATATCATTATTTTGGTAGGTGCTTAAAGGAAATACACAGGTTTCCATTATGTATTGTTAAGCATATGAGTACCTGGATAATGGAGGTGGTGGCAGATCATTTAAAGACTTATCACTACT
>JBBPBX010107923.1:0-2500 GCA_038048925.1 Garcialebias charrua
GGTGTAACGATACACAAAACTCTCGAGACGAGACGAGACAAATTACAGAGTTCGCGAGAACGAGACGAGATTTTAATATTAGTTCAAGAAAACTTCAAAGATCGGTTTTATGCCGCAAAAAGGCTTTTATTCTGTTTTAACATGTATTACAAACTCAACTGATGTCTTCATTTTACTGATTGAATCTCCTTAGACCTTAGAACGTTCAACTTTGTTTAAAAAAAATAGATATTCACGCAGGACTTTCCAAAAATTGAACATAAATATCCGCATCAGCACTGAATCTGCAGCCGTCACTCACCAGTGTTGCCAGATTGGGCGGTTCACCGCGATTTTCCTTCTGACTTTTGCGGGTAAAGAGTGCTTTGGGTGGGTGGGACTCTATCTGGCAACGCCGGTCACACCGGTGTTTACACAAGTGTGTCTTTACATTCGGGGCAGCGTCGGCAGCGCCGGGACCCTCCATCAATGTAGAGGCGTCTGCGGCACCGGGACCCTCCATCAGTAGTTGGGGCGTCTTCTATAGCAACTTCATCCGGCGAAGCCATGCTGTCCGTGACGCTGACTTGCTAGGGGCTCTGCTAGCGCTAGCATTAGCGACTCGCGAGACAACGTTACCTCTCAACGAGAGATATCGCGGGAGTTTAATATCGCGAGATCTCGTACAACGAGATCTCGTTACACCCCTAATATATATATATATATAATATATATATATATATATATATATACAAGCCCAAAACCAGAAAAGTTGGCACGTTGTGGAAATCGCAAATAAAAACAGAATACAATGACTTGCAAATCTTTTTCAACCTATATTCAATTGAACACACTGCAAAGACCACATACTTAACGTTCGAACTGGTAAACTTTGTTATTTTTTGCAATTATTAGCTCATTTGGAATTTGATGCCTGCAACATGTTTCAAAAAAGCTGGCACAAGTGACAAAGAAGACAGAGAAATTTGAGGAATGCTCATCAAACACTTATTTGGAATATCCCACAGGTGAACATGCAAATTGGGAACAGGTGGGTGCCATGATTGGGTATAAAAGCAGCTTCCTTGACATGCTCAGTCATCCACATAGAAGGATGGGGCGAGGGTCACCACTCTGTGAACAAATGCGTGGGCAAATTGTCGAACAGTTCAAGAACAACTTTTCTCAACGAGCTATTGCAAGGAATTTAGGAATTTCACCATCTACGGTCCGTAATATCATCAAAAGGTTCAGAGAATCTGGAGAAATCACTACACGTAAGGGGCAAGGCCGAAAACCAACATTGAATGCCCGTGACCTTCGATCCCTCAGGCGGTACTGCATCAAAAACCGACATCAGTGTGTAAAAGATATCACCACATGGGCTCAGGAATACTTCAGAAAACCACTGTCAGTAACTACAGTTCGTCGCTACATCTGTAAGTGCAAGTTAAAGCTCTACTATGCAAAGCAAAAGCCATTCATCAACAAGATCCAGAAACGCCGCCGGCTTTGCTGGGCCCGAGCTCATCTGAGATGGACTGATGCAAAGTGGAAAAGTGTTCTGTGGTCTGATGAGTCCACATTTCAAATTGTCTTTGGAAACTGTGGACGTCGTGTCTTACGGACCAAAGAGGAAAAGAACCATCAGGACTGTTATAGGCGCAAAGTTCAAAAGCCAGCATCTGTGATGGTATGGGGGTGCATTAGTGCCCAAGGCATGGGTAACTTACACATCTGTGAAGGCACCATTAATGCTGAAAGGTACATACAGGTTTTGGAGCAACATATGCTGCCATCCAAGCGACGTCTTTTTCATGGACGCCCCAGCTTATTTCAGCAAGACAATGCCAAGCCACATTCTGCACGTGTTACAACAGCGTGGCTTCGTAGCAAAAGAGTGCGGGTCCTCCCCTGGCCTGCCTGCAGTCCAGACCTGTCCCCCATTGAAAATGTGTGGCGCATTATGAAACGTAAAATACGACAACGGAGACCCCGGACTGTTGAACAACTTAAGCTGTACATCAAGCAAGAATGGGGAAGAATTCCACCTGAAAAGCTTCAAAAATTGGTCTCCTCAGTTCCCAAACGTTTACTGAGTGTTGTTAAAAGGAAAGGCGATGTAACACAGTGGTAAATATGTCCCTGTGCCAACTTTTTTGCAATGTGTTGCTGCCATTGAATTCTAAGTTAATGGTTATTTGCAAAACAAAATAAAGTTTCTCCGTTCGAACATTAAATATATTGTCTTTGCATTCTATTCAGTTGAATATGGGTTGAAAAAGATTTGCAAGTCATTGTATTCTGTTTTTATTTGCGATTTGCACAACGTGCCAACTTTTCTGGTTTTGGGCTTGTATATATATATATATATATATATATATATATATACATATATATATATATATACATATATATATATATATATATACATATATATATATATATATATATATATATATAGTGTATATATACTGTATATATATATACACTATATATATATACAGATATATATATATAT
>JBBPBX010107923.1:5000-11228 GCA_038048925.1 Garcialebias charrua
AATTTACTGCACCTGTGCAGCTTTAATTAATAAAAGGTGTGTGCTCACTTCAAACTTCTCTCTGGGTAAATGAAGTGAGCAACATGAAACCAAATCTGTTCAAGCATCACGTTTAATGCTGAGAGCAAAGTGAACTCTGTCAACAGGTTATGGGCCCAGAGTGTTTGAACAGTTTGGAAAAATGAACAGAAGAGAAAAGGAAATGGCAGCCAGCCGATGGTCAAGACTTCTTTTTGATGGAGATGAGAAAAACTACAAATTATGGGAAACTAAGTTTCTAGGACATCTCCGATTACAAGGGCTTAAAGATACAATCTTGACAGGACCTACTGATGGAGAAGAAGAAGATGACGCAAAGAAAAATGCTGAAGCGTATGCAGAACTCATTCAGTTTTTGGATGACAAGAGTTTGTCACTTATCATGCATGACGCAGCAGATGATGGGCGTGCGGCGCTTGGAATCCTGCGTGAACATTACGCCGGAAAAGGGAAACCCAGAGTGATCAACCTGTATACTGAGCTGACTTCACTGCAGAAATCACCCAGTGAGTCGGTAACGGAGTACATCATCAGAGCTGAGACTGCAATCACCGCTTTAAGAAGTGCAGGTGAGGATTTGAGTGATGGACTTCTGATAGCCATGGCCCTGAAGGGTCTTCCAGAGACATTTAAACCATTTGCTATTTATATAACTCAAAGTGAAGATGGTGATAAAATGACCTTCCCAGAGTTTAAGACAAAACTCAGAAGTTTTGAAGACATTGAAAATATGCGTGCGAGTGTATCTGAGGACAATGTGATGAAAGCTAAAGTGCATTCTGGCAGAAAATTCACACCTAGAAGCACAAATGATCCTGAGGCTGGAAGTTCTGAGATCGTGTGTTTTAAATGTGGGATGAAAGGCCACATAAGCAGAACCTGCCAACGGAAGCAGTGGTGCAGTCACTGTAGGAACAACACTCACAGCAATGAAACCTGCAGGCGGAGAAAGCACCGGGACAACGCACACAAAGTGGCCGAAGAGACGGATGGCAACAGAGAGTATGCTTTCCAGGTGAGCGACGCAGACACGCAAATGGATGACATCAAGAGGAGAGGTCTGATGGTGGACGCAGGTGCAACGTCACACATCATCACCGACATCAGGAAGTTCAGAAGGTTTGATGAGAGTTTCCAGGCCGAGACGCAATGCGTGGAATTGGCAGATGGATCAAGGTGCCGTGGGGTTGCTAAGCAGCGAGGAGACACAGAAGTGTATATGATCAACAGCAGCGGACAAAGTCTTAAAACAGTACTGAGGAATGCACTGTACATCCCTTCATACCCACAAGACATCTTCTCAGTGAAAGCTGCGACCTCCAGTGGAGCAACTGTGATCTTCAAAGAGGGAAAGAACGTTCTTCTCAAAGACGGTACAAAATTCCCCAGTCACGTATGTAACCAACTCTATTACTTACAAACGATGGACAATGAATGTGGTGATCAGTGTAAAAAATGTTATGACTTACAAAGTTGGCATGAGATTCTTGGACATTGCAATTATAAAGATGTGTTGAAACTAGAGAATGTGGTTCATGGCATGGAAATTAAAGATAAAGGTGAACCTATGCCATATTGTGAAGTCTGTACAAAGGGAAAATTTGTTCAAACTAGAAACAGGGAGCCAGATGCAAGAGCTAGAGCACCATTAGCAATGGTTCACACAGATTTAGCAGGACCTATTGATCCAATGTCTAAAGGTGGTCACAAATATGCAATATCTTTTACAGATGACTATTCTAATGCAGTTTTTGTATATTTTTTGAAAAACAAGAGCGACACAGTACAAGCTACTGAAAAGTTTATTGCTGACATGGCTCCACATGGAAAGATTAAATGTATGAGGTCAGACAATGGCACTGAATTTACAGGAAAACAGTACCAGGCATTATTGAGCAGAAATGGTATCAGACACGAGACCTCAGCACCATATTCTCCACATCAAAATGGTACAGCAGAACGAAACTGGAGAACTTTATTTGACATGGCTACATGTATGTTGTTGGATGGTGAGTTACCAAAAATGTTATGGCCTTATGCAGTTCAGACGGCTGCTGTAGTGAGAAACAGATGCTTTAATAACCGCACAAAGGAAACACCCTACTTTATGTTGACAGGCAGACAGCCTAACATTTCTAGGATGCAAAAGTTTGGATGTGTTTGTTACACTTACAAACAGGTGAAAGGAAAGCTGGATTCAAGATGTGAAAAAGGCATTTTCATAGGATATGACAAGAATAGTCCAGCCTATATGGTCTATTATCCAAACAGCAGAAAAATACAGAAACACAGGCTTGTGGAATTTGTATCAAAAGGGAAAAGTGAGACAGATCTAACTTTGGATGATGATGATCTGATTAGAGTTACACCTAGAGCAAGTAAAATTCCAGATGTTAAATCTGAAGATGTTCCTGATCATGAAGCAGGCACAGATGACCCAGAGGCGAGTACCAGTCACACAATAGAACATGAGGAACCTGAGAGACGATACCCTGTCAGAGAGAAAAAGAAACCAGGTTACCTAAATGACTATGTTTGTGGGATTGATGATGATGAGGAAATAGCCAGCATTGATTATTGTTACAGGCTGATTAGTGGTGTGCCCCAAACCTACAAAGAAGCTGTAACATCAGTGAATGCAAAAGAGTGGGTTACAGCAATGGATGAGGAAATGCAATCATTAAAAGAGAATGTTACTTTCACCCTGACCAACCTACCACAGGGCAAAGCTGTAGTGGGGGGAAGATGGGTGTATGCAATCAAAAAGAACAGTGATGGATCAGATAGATACAAGGCTAGATATGTTGCCAAAGGGTACAGTCAAAAGAAAGGTGTAAACTATGATGAAACTTTTTCACCAACTGCTAGTATGACAAGCATAAGAGTATTAATGCAAAAAGCAGCACAAGAGAATATGATTGTTCACCAGATGGATGTGAAGACAGCATATTTACATGCTCCAATTGAATGTGAACTCTATATTGACCAACCAGAGGGTAATGAGGAAGAACTTCAGAAAAATGAAAGACTTGTGTATAAACTGCAGAAATCCCTCTAAACAGTCTGGCAGAAACTGGAACAAAATGTTGCATGACTATCTATGTGAGATCAAGTTTGTTCAAAACCCTGCTGATTATTGTGTTTACACAAAGATGACCAATACTGGAAAGGTGTTTATTGTCATATTGATAGACGATTTGATTATTGCTGCCAGTGATATGAATACCCTTCAAGATGTGAAAGAGAAACTTGCATCAAAATTTAGGATGAAGGATTTAGGAAAATTGACACATTTTCTTGGTATTGACTTTAAGCAAGATGCTGACAGTATTACAATGTCACAGTCAAAGTACTGTATGTGGGAAAAATACAAGAGAGGTTTGAAACATTAAGAACCTGAGGGAGTTACCCAAAATGTGAACAAGTGGGGGTGTTGACATTATGAATGTTTTTGGATGCTCTCCTTTTGTTCAAATTTGTTTTTCTTTATAGGCTTGTTTTGTATTGGATGCTCAGATGCATCATGGGACTTTTAATTTACTGCACCTGTGCAGCTTTAATTAATAAAATGTGTGTGCTCACTTCAAACTTCTCTCTGGGTGAATGAAGTGAGCAACATGAAACCAAATCTGTTCAAGCGTCACGTTTAATGCTGAGAGCAAAGTGAACTCTGTCAACAACAGTAATATTCTATTCACAAAATATAAACTATAATATGTTCATCTTACTTGTGAGAAGTTATCCCCCGATCCCTGAAGTCAACAGTTTGTTGATTTGAACAGAAATGAGCTGCAAAGTGCTGAAACATCTTCTGCTTTGACCAAATAAGAAGGACGACCGCTCCAAGATGGCGGCCGGAATTCCTGCGCCGCAGCGCTCAATGCGGTATCTAGTGTTTATATGATGTCTATGGGTCCAGGTGTACTTTCTATAGGAGGAAAAACAAAACAAAAAAAGTACCGTATTTTCTGGTGTATAGGTCGCACCTTTTTATGGTTTTTTCAAGGCCTGCGACCTATACTCAGGTGCGACCTATATATGGCTTGTTATCACTTTTGGCAAAACAAATTTTAAAATCCAGCTCATTTCGCAATTACGTTCATTTATTAAGGAAAAGTTCAGCTTCGACACTTATTTGCTATAATTTTTTATCAAACAAATAATTGTTTTTAAGTGTTAATCTTCTTAAGAATACGACCCCCTATACCACATGTGTCAAACTCCAGGCCCGCGGGCCAGATGTGGCCCTCCACATCTTTTTATGTGGCCCTTGAAAGCTTAAAAGGTCTGAATGTCACATAATCAATAAGTCAAAAGGGTTTTAATATTATGACAGTGTAAGAAGTAGACATATATTTCTACATCTGTGCAATATATATATATATATGTAATATTTGTAAGTTGAATAAGTAAAAAAAAAAAAAGTTATTTACCAAGAAGGAGTAGTTGTGTTTAATTTACATTACTGTACATTTAGTTAAATTGAACTACATTTATACTGTCTTACAGCTACATCTGGCCCTTTCAGGGCAACCACTAAGCTGATGTGGCCCTCGGTGGAAATTAGTTTGACACCCCTGCCCTATACCATCAGGACCCGGACTTTTCCTTTCTTTAGTCTTTAAAAACATGTTAACTACACTTTCAATATCAATAGTCATTTGTTGACATGCAGCCAACACAGCACGTCAGGAGCTATTTTTGATGCGCGCAAAGCGTTTGGTGGGAACCCGGCATAAGGATGGCTCCCTCTGTTGGGCTGTTTCCCTCCTTACACCTTGTGGTTCCGTGTCTTTAGGTGTTTATGATTTTAGTTAATTATGGTGTGTATATTAGTTAGCATTCGTGTATGTTTTATTGTCGGGTCATTCGTCCGTGTTCCCTGGTACCTTGTCCTTTGAGTCATGGATTACTACGCTACATTATGGTTTCGTGAGTACTGCCACATCAGTCTATTTATTTTGTATTATTAAAGTGTTTATTTTTACTACTCATGCCTCCGAGTGTCTGCCTGTCTGTACCACTGGGCTCATACACAACACACCGTTCGTGACAATCAGAGATTTGTTCATTCAACCTTTATTTAGTCAGGTAAATCTTTTGAACCTCATGGGCTCATTTACGAAAGCGACCTGCTAAAACTAAAGAACAATGAACAGCAATGGTAGAATTTCCTTAAACAATAAACAAACAAACAATAAACAATAGAAAACAAAAGAGAGAAAAAAAACAAAAGAAAGTTTTTTTTTTTAACAAAGTATCAAAAAACTAGCAAAACATTATAAGGTAGACGTATAAAATCAAAGACAGGAACAAATCTGCATTGGTTTTTGCCAGGATTCCAACAGATTCTGAAAACCATTTAGAGAAGTCAAGGTCGAGAGCTTCAGATCTTTTTGTAAGATATTCCATGAAGCAGGAGCGGAGTAGGAGAAGGCCCTTTTTCCAAGTTCAGTCCTCACTGACGGAACACTGCAGGTAATCATGTCCTGAGAGCGCACACTGTAGCTGCACTCACGCAAAGACATGTAGGAGGAGATGTATGAGGGCAGCAGACCAAGAAGTGATTTAAAGATGAAAATGTACCAGTGGAAGAGTCTGCGTGAGGTTAATGATGTCCAGTTAACCAGTGAATACAGGGTGCAGTGGTGGGTACGATAATCACAACCAGTTATGAATCTTAGTGCACCATGATAGACAACATCCAACATCCGCAGGGTGCTTGTAGGAGCATTCATGTAGAGAATGTCACCGTAATCAATGGAGGGAAGGAAAGTCACAGATACAAGGCGTTTCCTGACATTCAGTGATAGACATGATCTGTTTCTGAAAAAGAAACCCAGTTTAACTTTCAGTTTCTTCACTAGGTTTTCCACGTGGAGTTTAAAAGAGAGATGTGAATCGATCAGGATACCCAGATATTTATAGGAATCAACAAACTCAATAGGGACACCATTTGAAGATAAAATCAGAGGAGGATCTGCTGGAACCGCCTTCCTATTTGAAAAAAACATCCCTTTTGTTTTATCAGCATTTAGGACAAGTTTGAGACGGAACAAATCTGACTGGATGATGTCAAAAGCGGATTGCAGTAACTGGAAAGCCTTAGCTACTGTTTTAGCTCGGCAGTAAACAACTGTATCATCAGCATAGAAATGTAAGGATGCATCAGGGATGCAGTGACCTACA
>JBBPBX010107924.1:0-11228 GCA_038048925.1 Garcialebias charrua
AGAGGAGCCATTTGAAGTGGTTCAGGCATCTGGTAAGGATGCCCCCTGGGCACCTCCCTAGGGAGGTGCTTCGGGCATGTCCATCTGGGAGGAGACCCCGGGGAAGACCAAGGACATGCTGGAGAGACTATGTCTCTCGTTTGGCCTGGGAACACCTTGGATCCTCCCAGAAGAGCTGGAAGAAGTGGCTGTGGAAAGAGATGGCTGGACCTCCCTGCTCAAGATGCTGCCCCACGACCCGACTTCAGAACAAGCGGAAGATGATGGATGGATGGATGGATGGATGTTCGGTATTGGCACAGACGATTTGGAAAGTTTTTTTTTCATGGACTCAACAGCTGCTCTACCCACAAATACATTTTCCTAATACCAACTTTAAGGGAATGGGCTGCAGCCTGAATTACAAGAATGGATGTACGGTTTATAGTCAAATAAATATATTCACACTGTTTGCAGAGAAATTAAAATCAGAGTGAAACACAACCTTTCTATCTTTTTTTGTTTATTATTTATATTATTTACCAAAACATCCTGACTTTTTGTGTTGCGGTAAAATTAATCTTTCAAATGCCGCCTTGTTAAGTTTACAGAACAGGTTTAATGTTTAAATGTTTTATCCTCAGGAGAGAAACCGTACGCCTGTGACGAGTGCGACTATCGCACAAACAGAGCAGACGCCCTCCGTGTGCACCGGGACACTCAGCACTGCAACCTGCGCCCTTACGTCTGCGAGAAATGTGGCAAAGCCTTCAAAACAAGCTTCATATTGAAGACCCACCAGCAGAAGCACAGCGACGGGCGACCTTACGCCTGTGGGTTGTGTCAGAAAGCCTTCCGCTGGCCGGCGGGCCTCCGGCATCACTACTTGTCCCACACGAAGCAGCAGCCGTTCTGCTGCCGCCACTGCTCCTACCGAGCCAAGCAGAAGTTCCAGGTGGTGAAGCATCTGCAGAGGCACCATCCAGAGGTGGCAGCAGAGCAGGGGGTGCTGCGCGACTCTGAAGGTGAGATTCTCACCTTAAAGGAGGCTCTGCAGGGAACTCTAGATTAGACCAATGGCCAAGTTCCTCTGACAAACGAGGGAGATGTTGCTGAAGAAGTTGCAAAAATGCAAAATGTCTGAGAGACAAAATCCTCAGATCTGTCTGTATTTATACTTACCCTCTTAGTTTTATTGCCTGAGAGGGGGAAAAAGCACTGTACATACCCAAAACAAATAAACAAGCCAGACATTGTGAATCGCTGAATTGTACTTCATTCAACCTTTTATCTACAGTATTCTGAAAAAAGGCCTTTACATACATACATATACTGTATGTGTGTGTGTGTATATGTATATATACAGTATGTATACATGTATGTATAGGGAGTCCTCGACTTACGAACGAGTTCCGGACCTAAAGACCGTTTGTATGTCGAAAATGACGTAACTCGAATCACATACAATTTTTTTTTTTAATAAATGAATACATGTACAGTACTGTACAGTCACCAAGCACTTAGCCTATCCTAACACAGTTTTTAAAGATGGAGTGAGTTGAATTGTCTCCCTTTCACATAAAGTGAAAGTAGCTCCCTTTATGTGAATGGAGCCTGCTGGGGAGGAGGGAGACAATTCAACTGACTCCTTAACTGTGTTAGGATAGGCTAAGTGCTTGGTGACTGTACAGTACTGTACATTTATCTATTTATAAAAAAAAAAAAAATTATTTTTATTTTTATAAATAGATAAATGTACAGTACTGTACAGTCACCAAGCACTTAGCCTATCCTAACACAGTTAAGGAGTGAGTTGAATTGTCTCCCTCCTCTCCAGCAGGCTCCATTCACATAAAGGGAGCTACTTTCACTTTATGTGAAAGGGAGACAATTCAACTCACTCCTTCATCTTTAAAAACTGTGTTAGGATAGGCTAAGTGCTTGGTGACTGTACAGTACTGTACATGTATTCATTTATAAAAATATATATATTTTTTTTTACAGTGCGTTCGTAAGTCCGAGTTGCCGTAGGTCAGGGGTGACGTAAGTCGAGGACTCCCTGTATATATGTATGTATATGTGCAATCTAAACCAGGAGTGGGACAGAGGGCCCAGGTTGAACTAATGTTAATGACATTATAAAACGTTTTTGTCTTTAATTGGTAGTAAAGCATGAATATACAGTACAAGGATTATTGTACAAAACAGTTTAAAAATGCTTTTATAATAAATTAAAAAAGGAAGGTAGAGAATAATGCTGCATTCACGTGGTGTTGCAATTGTTGGACAAATGACTTTCTGAGTTGACTCGGTCAACTTTTAGCTCAAATATAATTTTACATAAGTGACCTAGACCTGATAGAAAAGTGGTTTTTCAACATCAGCATGCCATTAAACCATAAAGAGCTAATTCATGCAGATAACCTAAACTTTAGGCCACGTGGGATCATCCAAGCATCACATAAATACAGCATTATACACCACATTCCAATAAAGGTCAACATTTGCAGGAAAAAGGCAAAAATCAATGTGATTTATACATATGATATAATTTAATTTTATAGTACAGTTTGAACAAGTTTGGCAGACCAGATTAAAAAGCCTGAGGAGCTGCATATGGCCCATGGTTTGCCCATGCCTGACTAAAACAAAACAAAAAAATAGCCAGGCGCTCTGTACGGTAGTTTAAATGTAGATTAACCAACAATGCAAAGCTTTGAACATTATTCTGATAAGTTATATTTGACACTTTCTTTACACTGTTTAAACTATCAGGATTTTATTTTTAAGAATATCTGGGCTGCATGCAGCAGTTCTTCATGTTTTCTCACATACATACAGTCACTGTATCCCTTTTTACCACCGATGGCCATAGTTCTGGTAATCCGCTAACAGTTAATAGCAGAACTTTTGTCATTAAGCGAATTAGCGTTTTTGCTAACTTTGGAAACCATTAGCTGAATTATATTCTGCTAAATTAGGTTTTGCCAACTTTAGGTTTGCAAAAAAATTCACAAGCTGTTCCAGTCTGTTGTGGGCATGTCTCAAGAAGTACTTTTAGGTATGCTAATGGCTAACTATGTGTACATGTGACAAGACGTGATTGGTCGACGAAGCTTCAACAGAAGGAGACGAAGATGTGTGCTGTAGGCTGAGTGACAGTCGTTTCAGTGGTTAGCAGTTTAGCGTTAGCTTCTGCAAATTGTTTTGCCTGTTTAGCAATAATAAAGATACTTTTTTAGTTAGAATTTTAGTGAAGTTAACTTTTTGTTAGCTGTGCCTAGAGCTGTCATTTCTAACCCAGGCTCGAAGCCCTGTCAGCCCAACCCAAATTTGAGTAAGACCGGGCCATGAAAATGTGCTGGATGTTGGTATCAAGCATTTTATTGCGTCAGCGGATCAGCCACAATCTAATTATATGGCAACATGGCTTGCCATATGCAACATGGCTTGCCATACGCAACATGGCTTGCCATACAATAACCAGCCGCACACAGCCATTTCACCGTGAGCTTACCGGCCTTGAAAGAGGTAAAATAAAGTTCAGTTAAGCTTCAGATGGGACTACCAGAACTGCCAAGAAGTGATCCATCGCCCAAATGAACATTCAGCCACTGCACTCGGAGGACGCATGCAGTTGACGATCCAAACAGGTGAGATCCCAAAGCAGACATGTCAGAGCAGGGTCCGTGTCTGAATAATGCAGAATGCAGGCAGAAACAGGGATTTAATGCGCTTTGACGGCCATGAAAGGACTAACACCCCCTCAGCTCTGATCTTCTGCCCATCTTATTCAGTCGCACATGTCCGCCGACCGTCAATAACTAAATAAGCAGTCAAAGCTTAATTGAAAATGTCAGGGTTTTTTTCTGGGTTCGGACCTGTAATTTTTGTTAATTCATCTGGTCTGTTGGGGTTCAGAAATTATGGCTACGGGCTGGGGCCAGGTTGGATCTGATTTTTGGGGCCCAAATGCAACTCTAGCTGTGCCCACCACTGCACGATCCTGACCTCATTCTAAACACAGCAACAACAAAAAAAAGCAGAGGTTCTGGAGCATCCAGCTGTGTGTTAATGTAACACCGAGGTGGAAAGACATGAGCAATGACAAGCAACGGTTGATGCCCATACATCTGAAGAGGCTCAAAGATCGTTTCCAAACTATTTGGAGCCCATTGGTCTGCAGAGACAATGATCATTCACAAGTGGAAAACATTCAGGACAGCTGCCGATCTTCCCAGGAGTGGCAACAGATTCACCCCGAAAGTCAGACCGTGCAATGCTCAGAGAAATAAGCTCCACCTCAGATTCTGCAGACCTCAGTTAGCAGGTCTGACAACAAAAAAGATTAAAGTATAGCTTGTTTAGAACGGTTGCAAGAGAAAGCCTCCCTGAAAATAATATGGCAGCTCGACGTTTTGGGCAGTTTCATCTCCACAAGACTAAAACCAGAGATGTCTACCCAGAATGCACTACAGCAAACACCTCATTCCAGCTGTCAGCACGGTGGTGCTAATGCACTGCAGCAAACACCTCATTCCAGCTGTCAGCACGGTGGTGCTAATGGTTCTGGCTTCTGTCACTGAGTGGACCATGAACTCCTCTGTAGACCAAAGGGTTCTGGAGTCAAATGCGAGTCCATCTGTTCAACAGTTGAAGCTCGGACAAAACTGGGTCCAACAGAACCATGATCCCAAACACAGCAGCTGGTCTACAAAAGAACAGGTCATAAAGAAAAGACCCAGCAACAGTCCAATCAGAGTCCAGAACCTCAACCTGATAGAAAACCTCTAGAAACTGAAGCAACTTTGGAAAGAAGAGCGGGCCAAAATTCTTCCACAACCATGTGCGAGACAAACAGTCCTCAAGAAATTAATTCAGAATTGAAAAAGACTTCTGGACAGAAGTCGAAACGTTTTCTGCAACAAATAAAGTCCAGTTGATCCTGTATTGAACGCCTTTTTTGATTTTATCATGTCCTGGACGACTGAGAATCTTCACCAGCATAGTCCTCAAGAAACCATTACTTACTGGTGCTAAAGGAGGACATACAAGCTGCTGCATCAGGGTCTGGAACCAGTTTTCACACATTTTATGTCTTTTGGTTTACTGGTAGTTTTTCTTAAACAATCAATGTTCTTTTGTGTTCTATTCGCATTGGTTCATTTGGGGTTGAATCTATATTGAGGACCTGGTCAGTCCTGAAATGGTAAATGGCGCTAACTTATATAGCGCTTTCCAGCCCCCTTTGAGGGACCCCAAAGCACTTCACAGTACCAACCATCCACCCATTCATACACACATTCATACACCGGTAGCGGTAGACTGCCATGCAAGGCGCTGCCTGTCCTACCGGGAGCAACTCGAAATGTTAAGATCTTATGTGCCGTTTTTTTAAAATTGACTGCAAACCATAATATTACATTTACTTGTTCCATAAGTTCAGTTAGAAATAATTCAAGTGTAATATAGCTAATGTAAAACATTGAAATGGCAGACAACAACAGTTTGTTTGGTAGTTCAATCTGTCAGGTTGTCAAAAATCTTTGCTTGACTCGTGCTGTTCAGTCTTTTTTCCGGTTTTTAGAGACACCGGACTTGTCTTTGTGTCCTCAGTCGGGACCTCTTCATGTGAGCTCTGAAATACTGATGTTAACGAAGAGTGAAGAGGGCGGAATGGGCGTTCCATCTTTAGACAGCAGGTGGATGTGGCGGTATCCTGGGGAGGAAGAACAAAAGCCAAGACCTTCATCGAGCACGTGAAAATCTTTGTACTGTAATACGGTACATCGTCAGCGTTCTGCTGCCAACTCACCTGCTTGGATGCACGTGAAGGGGAGCGTAAATTGTCCAAGGAAGTCGTTCCTTGATGCCTTGTCGTAATCCTCCACCACAAAGCGAACCAGGGCCAGCTCAGGCGTGTGGACATCAAAATTCAGAGTTTCATTCCAAACTGGGTTAAAACCTAGACGCGAAGGAGCAGCAGATGAATGAGTGAGTCCATATTTTTGTTTAAGCTTTGTTTGATCATTTGACGCCGAGCTGACTATTGTTTCACCGTTGTTGATAATGTAACTGGTCTCGTCCTTGGCCTGGTCCTGTGGTACTCCATAGATCTCCACTCGGACCAGCGGGTCTGCAATAGATCTTTCTTTCTGATTCACCTTTGGCAGCTGCTGCCCACTAATCACCTGGAATACATGTTTAAATATATATTTTTTTATTTTTCTAAAATATTTGTTTGTGCAGACTCTTACCTACAGGCAGGAATAAATTGGTTTGTAATTTTTCGTTTAAGAAAGAAAAGTCGACAATGGTCAACTGACACTATTAAAAGCCTTAACATAAACAATGGTTCCCCTAGAAAAGATGGGAAATAATTAGACTATAGGGACATGAAGGTGTGTCCAGTAATCACCATCTCGGGTGTCTTCAGTCTGTAATCACTCACTGTCTATTTAAAGGGTGACAGGTAGTCACAGGACTGTTTGGAATCATGGTGTGTAACACACTGAACGTGGACCACAGGAAGCTGAGGACAGAGAGTCTCAGGAGATTAGAAAGACAATGGCCCTCATTCATGAAACTGTTCGTATTCTAATCCTACGTTTCTCCTACTTTTGTTCTTACGAAGCGTTCGTAAGAACATGCCACGTCAGATCCAACAAACTCTTCTATGATGAGGAAACGTGTGTAAATGGCTGCGTAAACATGATGAATCCCACCTGTTCTAATCAGCTGCGCGTGCCCGCGGAAATGTCATTTACATAAATTCCACCCCTCAAAACACCATATAAGGATCTAGTTTCCTGCCTCTGACAGCAGGAAGTGTCCATTCATTCAAACTCAAGAAGTAAAAAGAAGAACTTTACGCTCTGAGTTCTGCTCAGAACGGCTGGAGGTGGTCGCGCACTGCTACCCCCCCCCGCTCCCGCTCCCCCCCCGCAAGTGTCGGATGTGTTCTTGAACAGAAGCATTTTATATATGACGAGTAGGGATGAGGACATGTTGTTTAAAGTGTCTCGAAACTACAGTTCACTTCATATTAATATGGTGCATGTTCTCCCGTGGGTCATACTGTATCAGACATCAAGAATAAATGGTTTGATCTGAAAATGGCTTCAGAAAAACGTCTCGCCGCAGCACGGACAGCAGGTGGTCAGGAGGTGGTCAAGGAATGTTGTGCCGACATGACAGCAGGAGGAGGTGCTCGCGCCGTGAGTGGCACGGGTTGGAGGTGGTCGCGCTGAGCGATGCACGGGTTGGAGGTGGTCGCGCTGAGCGTGGCACGGCTTGGAGGTGGTCGCGCTGAGCGATGCACGGGCTGGAGGTGGTCGCGCTGAGCGTGGCACGGCTGGAGGTGGTCGCGCTGAGCGTGGCACGGCTGGAGGTGGTCGCGCTGAGCGTGGCACGGCTGGAGGTGGTCGCGCCGAGGGTGGCGCATGGCGTGGTGGTGCGTGATTTTTATTAACCCCGGGGCACGGGCGCCCACGCGCAGGTGGCGCGGTGGTGGACGAGGGGCGGGGGTGCGGGGGGGGGTTTGAAGCCGCTTCATTTTAATTTAACCAATATGTGTCGTTGCATTTAATTGTTTTTATGCTCTAAATATTCTCTAAATAACGAAATATGAGGTTATTAGTGGAGAAAAGGCCAGCAGACTACTGTTCGTAAAATATACGACAGGTCCGGACCACACGTAGATTTTGTTCGTATCTGAAAAAAATCCTAGGATACGAAAATATTGTTGGATGCCACAAATGATCCTAAATCACTCGTAAGCACAGTTTAAGCACAAATCTGTGCGTACGAACGGTTCATGAATGAGGCCCAATGTGTGACAACTGAAATGTGTGGACAGTGTAAATATTCTCCTTGCATTCAGTACTGACATTCAGGGCAGTGTCCAGGTATGCCATCAGAGTAGTAACGACTCCTCATCTTCCATTTCCGGTGAAGCCCACACAGTCTATATATGCCGTTTGCAGGAAGAACACGTAACAACAGCAAAACAATAATTAACACTTTATATCTCTCAGCATCATACCCTTTCCATCTGTACTGTCATGAAAATGCTGTGGAAACAAAACATTTTTTCTTGTTAAAAAAAATCATTTATGGTTTCAGTGTCAATTGCACATAAAGAAATACACATATAAATTAATAGTTCAGAGTCAGAGTCAGAGAGTCTTTATTGTCATTTGCACCGCATGTGGTACATGTGATGAAAACGAGATTATGTACACGGGGTCCCAGTTACATCCAACAACAAATGCAAGAGAAAAACAGTAATAACATCTAGAACTAACTAAGAAAAACATCAACTAGTAATACACTAAGCCTAATATAGTGGGAATAAACAGCAGCACGAACATGAGTTTGTATGAGCAGATGGTCACAGATGAACACAGATGAACACAGCAACAAGAAAACAGATCAGCATCAGTATGATGTGATATTTTGCAGTGTTTATTTTTTATTTTATTTTTATTTATTCATGAGTCTAACAGCCTCAGGGTAGAAGCTGTTCCTCAGTCTAGTGGTTCTACACTTGATGCTCCTCAACCTCCGTCCTGAGGGGAGTGGGGCAAAGAGTGAGTGTGCTGGATGAGTGAGGTCTTTCATGATGCAGGTGGCTCTTTTCCTGCATCTGGAGGTGTAAATGTCTGTGATGGTGGGGAGACTGACTCCAACAGACTTCTGTGCAGCCTTCACCACTCTCTGCAGAGCTTTCCTCTCTTCAACTGTGCAGCCTCCATGCCACACGTTGATGCTGGAGCACAGGACGCTCTCCACTGCACACCTGTAGAAGGAGGTGAGGACTGGGCTGCTCAGACCAGCACGTCTCAGCCGTCTGAGGAAGTAGAGTCTCTGATGACCTTTCTTGATCAGGCTGGTGGTGTTGTTGCTCCAGCTGAGGTTATCATTCATGTGTACACCCAAGTATTTGTAGCTGGAGACCACTTCCACTGCAGACCCACCTATTTTCAGTGGGGCATGGGTGTGTTTATTCCTTCTGAAGTCCACAATCATCTCCTTTGTCTTTGCACCAGCTCTCCAGATGTTCCACCTCCTGTCTGTAGCTGGACTCATCATTGTTTGTGATGCATCCCACCACCGCTGTATCATCTGCAAACTTAACAATATGACAGCCTGGATGTGTGGCTGTACAATCATATGTGAGCAGAGTGAACAGAAGGGGGCTCAGCACACACGTGTACATAAAATGTACACATATGTGTACATTTTAAAAATTAACCTCAATTTGTGCCTTTGATACTTTGGCATAGGTGTGGTCATCAGCACACAGAGTCTGTAAAAATATAGATAAAGTATTTTCAAAGTCTAAGATGAACCCAAGTCCAAATAACAGAAAAACTGCTTCAACTTTTTTAATTGTTCTATACTGATTTTGTTTCAGATTTTAAAAATTAAGCATAGCATAAAAGTGCATTGTGAATGGACATAATACAATTTACATGATTCAAAACTACACATGTATGAATTTGAACTAAACTTTACCTCGTATTTTGCCCTCTCATCAGCTTTTTTCCACTTTCTCTCCTTTTGTAGTTCTTCTCTGAACCTTTGAAAAAGGACAAATTCAATATTTTCTTTACAAAACTGACTTATGTGTAACATGATGTGGTACAGTGCACCATCATTACCTCACAGGGAAGTTTCACAGGAGAGTGAGAGTCCACCATCTTCGTATTGTCATCATGTCATTCTGTGGACATCACAGGTTCAGATTTAATTAAATCTCCAACCGAAAGCATGCACTCTCATCTGTTTCCTTACCTCCGTGAAATCAAATGGTGCTTCCATCACAAAGTAGAGAGCATACTGTGGAGAAACATGTGATTATGTCTTCTGAGCGGACAGGAGTCTGTGTTCCCTGCAAGTTGGTGGTTGCTGGATGGACAGGTGGCTGTGTTCCCTGCAAGTTGGTGGTTGCTGGATGGACAGGTGGCTGTGTTCCCTGCAAGTTGGTGGTTGCTGGATGGACAGGTGGCTGTGTTCCCTGCAAGTTGGCATCTGGTGGATGGACAGGAGTCTGTGCTGATGCCCAGCTGGACACCATGTTGACAGTCATAGTGTGTTTCACCAAATGATTCAGAAACCTGTCCCTTCTGTCAATGGTTAACAAACAGTATGGGCAATGAAAGTGTGTCTGTACAGGGTAGGCCACATCTGAAGATATGGAAATCTGCAGTAACAAAAAGAAATGAATAAAATTTAAAATATATAAACTACAGATATGTTTAAACAAGAAATGGTTCATTCCCACTCAAAATAGAGCAAGGACACAGTGTAATGTAATAGCTACAAACATACAACAAAAATGTAATAACACATCAGGAAATATACAAATGATTTGTTTAAAAAAAAGGCATGTCTGAAATGAATCACTTTATGTTCTTTAACATTATTCTTCCAGTTTTGCACGATTCAACAAGTAATTTTATGAGTCACAATGGCTTCCAGGTAATAAATTTATACAGCAAACAATTAATTAAAATTGTGAAAGTAATATTGCTCAAACAACCAAAGGGAAGTATTAACTAATTAATTAGATTTCCCCATTTACTCTGTAACTTTTGACACACATACATACATACATACATACATACATACATACATACATACATACATACATACATACATACATACATACATACATACATACATATATACATATATATATATATATATATATATACAAGCCCAAAACCAGAAAAGTTGGCACGTTGTGGAAATCGCAAATAAAAACAGAATACAATGACTTGCAAATCTTTTTCAACCTATATTCAATTGAACACACTGCAAAGACCACATACTTAACGTTCGAACTGGTAAACTTTGTTATTTTTTGCAATTATTAGCTCATTTGGAATTTGATGCCTGCAACATGTTTCAAAAAAGCTGGCACAAGTGACAAAGAAGACAGAGAAATTTGAGGAATGCTCATCAAACACTTATTTGGAATATCCCACAGGTGAACATGCAAATTGGGAACAGGTGGGTGCCATGATTGGGTATAAAAGCAGCTTCCTTGACATGCTCAGTCATCCACATAGAAGGATGGGGCGAGGGTCACCACTCTGTGAACAAATGCGTGGGCAAATTGTCGAACAGTTCAAGAACAACTTTTCTCAACGAGCTATTGCAAGGAATTTAGGAATTTCACCATCTACGGTCCGTAATATCATCAAAAGGTTCAGAGAATCTGGAGAAATCACTACACGTAA
>JBBPBX010107925.1:0-11228 GCA_038048925.1 Garcialebias charrua
ATAATATACTGTATGTATGTATGAGCCTGGGGACTTTGGGTCGGGCTCTCCAATCTCTGGTGCTGAGGTCACCGAGGTGGTTAAAAAGCTCCGCGGTGGCAGGGCTCCGGGGGTGGATGAGATTCGCCCTGAGTTCCTTGGAGCCAAGATGGTGTAGTGGCAGGGCTTTTGACTTGGGACCCGAAGGACGCGGGTTCGCGTCCCGGCCACTACACACTTGGGGTGTCTATGAGTGCACATCTAATTTTCCAGCTCCCCGGGCGCTTTCTATGGCTGCTCACTGCACCACCTGGTAGGTGGTTGGGTTAAATGCAGAGAGGAATTTCGTCTGTGTATGGGAAACATACGCAGATGACAGGAAAAGACATTATTATTATTATTATTATTATTAGGGCTCTGTATGTTGTGGGGTTGCGTTGGCTTACGCGACTCTGCAATATCGCGTGGACATCTGGGGAAGTTCCCTTGGATTGGCAGACTGGGGTGGTGGTTCCTCTATTCAAAAAGGGGGACCGTAGAGTGTGTTCCAACTATAGGGGGATCACACACTTAAGCCTTCCTGGTAAGGTCTATTCAGGGTTCTGGAGTGGAGGGTCCGTCAGATAGTCGAACCTCATATTCAGAAGGAACAGTGTGGTTTTCGTGCTGGTCGTGGAACACTGGACCAGCTCTACACCCTCAGCAGGGTCCTGGAGGGTGCATGGGAGTTTGCCCAACCAGTTTACATGTGCTTTGTGGACTTGGAAAAGGCATTCGACCGCGTCCCTCGGGGGGTTCTGTGGGGGGTACTCTGGGAGTATGGGGTACCAGGCCCATTGATATGGGCTGTTAGGTCCCTGTACGACCGGTGTCAGAGCTTGGTCCGCATTGCCGGCAGTAAGTCAGGCTCGTTTCCAGTGAGAGTTGGACTCCGCCAAGGTTGCCCTTTGTCACCGATTCTGTTCATAACTTTTATGGACAGAATTTCTAGGCGCAGCCAAGGTGTTGAGAGGATCCGTTTTGGTGGCCTTAGAATCGCTTCTCTGTTTTTTGCAGATGATGTGGTCCTATTGGCTTCATCAGGTCGTGATCTACAGCTTTCGCTGGAGCGGTTTGCAGCCGAGTGTGATGCGGCCGGGATGAGGATCAGTTCCTCCAAATCCGAGGCCATGGTCTTGAGCCGGAAAAGGGTAGAGTGCCCTCTCCAGGTCGGGGAGGAGGTCCTGCCCCAAGTGGAGGAGTTTAAGTATCTCGGGGTCTTGTTCACGAATGAGGGAAAACTGGAGCGTGAGATCGATAGGCGGATAGGTGCAGCATCCGCAGTGAAGCGGGCGCTGTACCGGTCTGTCGTGGTGAAGAGAGAGCTGAGTCGAAAGGCAAAGCTCTCAATTTACCGATCGATCTACGTTCCCACCCTCATCTATGGTCATGAGCTTTGGGTTGTGACCGAAAGAACGAGATCTCGGATACAAGCGGCTGAAATGAGTTTTCTCCGCAGGGTGTCTGGACTCTCCCTTAGAGATAGGGTGAGAAGCTCAGTCATCCGGGAGGGACTCGGAGTAGAGCCGCTGCTTCTCCACATCGAGAGGAGCCAGTTGAGGTGGCTCGGGCATCTGGTTAGGATGCCTCCTGGACGCCTCCCTGGTGAGGTGTTCCGGGCATGTCCCACCGGGAGGAGGCCCAGAGGAAGACCCAGGACACGCTGGAGGGACTATGTTTCTCGGCTGGCCTGGGAACGCCTTGGGATTCCCCCAGAGGAGCTGCTCCAAGTGGCTGGGGAGAGGGAAGTCTGGGCCTCCCTACTTAGGCTGCTACCCCCGCGACCCGACCCCGGATAAGCGGACGAAAATGGATGGATGGATGGATATATATATATATATATATATATATATATATATAATAATAATAATAATAATAATAATGTCACATTTTTGTCATCTGTGTATGTTTCCATACAAGACGAAATTTGACTCTGCATTTAACCCAATCACCACCAGGTGGGGCAGTGGGCAGCTATAGAAAGCGCGCCGGGGAGCAATTGGGATGAGATGTGCTGCTCAAACACACCAGAAGTTATGCCGTGACTGGGGTTCGAACCTGGGTCCTTCGGGTCCCAAGTCGGTTCCCATGCCACTACACCATATATACACACATGTATATATATAATATACTGTATGTATGTATATATATATTTACATGTAAATATATAGATAACATACTGTATGTATATATATTAGGCTTGTTATAGATTAACCGATTCGACCGGATATCCGGTTTGACAAGCTAGCGATGTGGTTGCATCGGTAGTATCCACGTAAACCGACAGCAACCAGCCACAAATCCAGAGATGAACCGGTTGAAAAGACACGGACCGGTTATCGCGAGACTTGCTGGGTTTACAATGCGTTTCTAAAACAACGCGAGAGCGAAGCTATTCTCACGCATGCGCCATAGCTCACCAAGAGCACGAGCGAGCATGGATGTAAATAGTAGCCGCGCGCTAGCGAGTCACCGCGAAAGATTTTCAACACATCAGCCAGACAAAAATCTAAAGTGTGGAACGTTTTCGGGTTTTACTAGAAGGACGGAAAACTCGACAAAAGCCACGCTATTTGTAAGCTATGCAGCGCACCTCCGAAGTACACTGGTAGCACAACAAACCTCGACCAACAACTTTTCAAGCCTCACAACAACGAGCAGGATCATGCAGCTGCCACACACAAAGCGACGGGTAACTAAATTTTACGGGCAACTCAGTGATAGTTCACGAGCTACACAGGCCTTGAAGATCTCTTCCACACTGTTTTAAGTCCCTGCCCTTCCTCAGTAGCAGTGATAACTCCTGTCAATGAGCCCACAGAATGGGTGAACAGTCTTGTTGTTACACAGAAGAATAAACACGTTGTTGGACCCGAACTGCGTTGTCTCAGCCTTCACCTATAATATAAGCTGCATGACTATGACCCACAGCCATACAAGATTAATAAGAAGCATAAAGCTACAACAGTAGCCATGATGCAGAGAGGACATTCACAAGCCTATCAGCAGAAACAACATCCCTGCATCACAAGGTAAATCCCCCAACACATTGTTAAAATATACATCTTACACCGAGTGCATTCAGTTACAGTCTGCTGTTTTGTTGCTGTCACTAGATTTATTCTGCCTACTGTTTTTTGATGGCTACACTACATTTAACCATTCTGTACACTAAATGTAATGTCATGTTTTATTTCTAGGTAACGGGGGATTCAGTTCAGAGAGGTCCAGTGCAGACTGAACCTGCAAATGGAGATCTGGATGTCTGCAATGATACACCCCAGACCCAAGATGAGCATACAGGTTTGTGTTTTATAACTTGTGATCAAGAATGAGCTGACTTTGTCTTAAACTTGTGCTACAGTCATTGTATCAGCATAAAACACATTCACTATAATGAGAGAATCTGCATGCACAGAAAGAGTTCAATAATAATCATGATGATGATGATAATGATACATCTTTTACACATGTTATACACGAGTCCCTACATAAATAAATTCTGAACATCAGATGAAGATTTTTCCATAAAATGGTAAAGTCAGTAAAAAAAAACGTCATGGCTAACATAGTCAGTAATATATGGTGGTGGTGTAGGAGGTGGTGTAGGAGGTGGTGAAGAGACGACACAGGAGACAGGTTGCAGATCTTCACTTTTAATCAACTCCTACTAAACTGGCGGGAAGCACCCAACACCGCCTTATATATCCAATACAACATCCGGTCCTCTGGACCTTTCACAATAAAACATCCTGTAATGCCTTCGGTCCACTGGGTGTGAGTAGAGCCCCCTAGTGGTCCACCACACACGCCCCCCCAGAACACCCAGTAAGGTCCATCACTAGTCCCGCATTTTAGGTTTGATCAAACGACCAGAACGGCTGAACCTGGGCCCTGCAGAACCAGTCTGATGAAGTGGAGGGCTACGAGGAGGGTCTGCAGAAGATTCGGGCTCCAATGGACGTTGAGAGTCTCTGGAAGAAGGACCGCCGTCCGTTAACAATGTGGATGGAGGTCTGCCCCTGCGAGGAGCCTGGGCCGTAACAACCTGATCATCTGACATAACATGAGCTGGTTTAAGCCTATCAATACAGACAGTCTCAGTACGACCCCCTAAATCCAAAAGGAAATGTTTCGGACCTGGTTGAAGAACTCGAAACGGTCCATCATACAAAGGCTGTAGTGGTGTCCTGTGTGCATTGTGTTTGACAAAAACAAATTTAGAGGACTCCAGACTCTTAGGGACAAATGACTGCGGTAAACAATGGTGTACCGGACCGGGGACACGAAAAGGGGCCTCCTGAGGTGAAAGATGGAGCAACGGTGGAGCGAACTGTGGTGAGGGTACCTCAGGTAAAAACTCACCGGGGACGCGCACAGGCTGACCGAAAACCAGTTCAGCCGGGGAAGAGCTCAGGTCCTCTTTGGTTGCGGTACGCAACCCCAACAAAACCCAGGGAAGACGGTCAATCCAGTTGTCACCGGTCAATGCAGCACGAAGTGCAGCTTTCAATGACCTGTGAAACCGTTCACACAAACCATTAGCTTGGGGGTTGTAAGCGGTGGTCCTGTGAACGTTAGTCCCCAGACCCTTGGCCATGGTAGACCAAAGCTCAGAAACAAACTGCGGGCCCCTGTCCGATGTAATGTCTGAAGGGGGGCCGAAACGCGCAACCCAGGTAGACAAAAAAGCCCGGGCCACCACTGCAGATGTTGTGGATGTCAGAGGAACCACCTCTGGCCACCTGGTGGTCCGGTCTATCATAGTCAGCAGATGAGTAAAACCCTGTGATGGAGGCAGAGGGCCTACTAGGTCTACGTGCACATGATCAAACCGCCGACTTGGGATGGAGAAAGGTTCCAAAGGTGCTTTGGTGTGCCTGTTAACCTTAGCACGCTGGCATGGAACACACGCTGCTGCCCACTCCTTAACTGCTTTACGCAGACCGGGCCAAACAAACTTTGAGCTGACCAGTTTCACAGAGGCTCTAACACCTGGGTGAGAAAGGGAATGTAAGGAGTCAAAAACGCGGCGTCGCCATGAAACTGGAACCAGGGGGCGGGGCCTGCCTGTAGATACGTCACAGAGCAGGAGAGGACCTCCGTCATTCACCTGCCTTTCCTCCAACTCGAGGCCTGTGGGGCCGGACTGGAGCTCGAGTATTTCTGCGTCGCTACGTTGGTCCGCAGCCATAGCAGAAAAATCGATGCCAACGTACACGGGAGAGATCAGCACCCGGGAGAGACAGTCGGCCACCACGTTGGATTTTCCAGCCACATGCTGAATGTCTGTAGTAAATTCAGACACCGCTGCGAGGTGGCGTTGCTGGCGAGCAGACCAGGGGTCAGAAATTTTTGACATAGCAAACACCAAGGGTTTGTGGTCAACGTATGCAGTGAACTGGCGGCCCTCCAGGAAAAACCTGAAATGGCGTGTGGCCAGGTAAAGCGCCAGCAACTCTCTGTCAAAAACACTGTATTTAAGCTCGTTGTCCCGCAGCGTACGGCTGAAAAATGCAAGCGGCTGCCAAACCCCGGAAACCTGCTGTTCTAACACAGCCCCCACCGCAACATCAGATGCGTCGGTTGTTAAAGCTATTTGCGCCGCTGGGGATGGATGGGCCAAAAGGGCAGCAGTGGCCAGTGCAGCTTTAGCATCACCAAATGCCTGTAGGCGTTCTGGTGTCCAGTCAACACTGTCGTTGGGCTTTTTCTTTTTCAGCGCTCCATAGAGCGGACGCAGCAGCTGTGCTGCCCTGGGGAGGAAACGGTTATAGAAGTTAACCATTCCCAAAAATTCTTGTAGCGCTTTAACAGACTGGGGCTGTGGGAAATCGGACACCGCCTGCACCTTGTTTGGTAATGGGACAGCACCACTTGCAGAAATGCGGTGGCCCAAAAAGTCAATGACTGGCAGTCCAAACTGGCATTTCGCTGTATTTACAATCAGGCCATGTGCTGCCAGGCGCTGAAAAACCTCACGGAGGTGGGACATGTGCTGCTCAGCCGAGCTGCTAGCCACCAGGACGTCATCCAGGTACACAAATACGAAGGACAGACCCCTTAGGACTGAATCCATCAACCGCTGAAATGTTTGTGCTGCACCTTTAAGACCAAAAGGCATGCGCAAAAACTCAAACAGGCCGAAAGGCGTGATAACAGCGGTCTTAGGGACATCCTCCACATGCACAGGAACCTGGTGGTACCCCCGTACTAAATCTACTTTAGAAAAAATGGAGGTCCCAGCCAGGTGCACTGAAAAATCCTGGATGTGGGGGATGGGATAACGATCGTTCTCTGTGATGTTATTAAGGCGGCGGAAATCCCCACATGGTCGCCATTTGCCGTCTGCCTTGGGCACCATGTGCAGGGGGGAGGCCCACGGACTGTTTGAACGTTGCACGATGCCTAAACGCTCCATGTTAGCAAACTCTTCCTGTGCTATTGCTAGCTTAGTAGCATCGAGGCGGCGTGCACGTGCGAACACCGGGGGGCCCGTTGTGGGAATATAATGTTCGACCCCATGTTTTGTGTTTGTGTTTGCAAAATCAGGAACAGTCAGCGAGGGGAATTCAGACAATAAACGCTGAAACACATTACCCGAAGCTAAAAAGTTAGCATGCATTAAAGGCCCAGCTCCTCGCGTCTCACAAGGCAGTGACGAAAAAGACACAGCGTCGATCAAACGCCTGTTAGCTACATCAACAAGGAGCCCGTGAGCACAAAGAAAATCAGCCCCTAAAATAGGGACCGAGCTAGCAGCTACCACAAAGTTCCACTGGAAGTCCCGTTCATGGAAACGCACAGTCACCAACCTTTCGCCAAACGTCTTGATGGGAGAGCCATTCGCCGCGGTTAGCTGCGGCCCGCAGCCTTCAGCCAACCTGTCGGAGCCAGTCGGGGGGACGAGGCTCTTCTGCGAACCAGAGTCCACCAGGAACCGCCTCCCCGACCTCGAGTCCTCGATGAAAAGCAGCCTTTCCTTCTCGCCAACGGCCGCGACTGCTAGCGGGCGCTGGCGGTCTCGTTTCCCTGCGGCTTGAAGCTGCACGGCGGGATGCACCGTCGTGCTTTGGCGCCAAAGCGCTGGTGGTAGAAACAAAGGGCGGCTCCTGCCCGCCTGCGGCTAGCAACCCCTGCTACCACCGCTGGCTCGTCCGGCGCTGTGTGCGTTGCTTGAAACTCGGGCGCTGCTGGAGATCCGGGGACCGCCGCCTGGACCGCGAAGGTCCTCGCAGTTAGAATGATGCGGTCGGCTTCTTCGGCCAGCGAGCGGTAATCCTTCTCCTGCAGAAACGGGGAGTTGGCCAGGGCGGTGCGCACTGGAGCTGGGAGCTGGCGGAGGAAGAGGTGGCGGAAGAGAAACTCGCAGTCGTCTGATCCCCGCAAGGACAACATGCTCTCCACGAGCTCAAGAGCTGTGCCATCACCCAAACCGGAGAGGGAAAACAGTTTCTCAGCGCGCTCCGCGTCTGAAAGCGAGTAGCGCCGCAGAAGAAGCTTCTTGAGGGCTTCGTACTTTCCTTGTGCAGGAGGGTCTTGGAGCAGGCTCATTACCCGCTGGGTTGTCAGCGGATCCAGCGAAGCGACCACATGGTGGTATTTGGTGTCGTCAACAGAAATCCCGCGAAGAGCAAACTGTGATTCGATGTGGGCGAACCACGACTGAGGCGCGTGCAGCCAGAAGTCCGGGATTTTAACGGCCACCGAAAAAGCGAGCGGGGCCGCCTGTGGAGGTTCCACAGCAGTGGACAGCTGAAGCTGGCTGAAGCGTCAGATGTCGACATATTCAGTTCACGAGGGTCACCAGTGTAGGAGGAGGTGAAGAGACGACACAGAAGACGGGATGCAGATCTTCACTTTAATCAACTCCTACTAAACTGGCGGGAAGCACCCAACACCGCCTTATATATCAAACCTCTCACCATACAACATCCGGTCCTCTGGACCTTTCACAATAAAACATCCTGTAACGCCTTCGGTCCACTGGGTATGAGTAGAGCCCCCTAGTGGTCCACCACAGTACGCCTGATGCAAAGTCTGTTGGATATCTTTGTTAATCTACAGCTGCTTTGAATGAAAGCTCTGCGAAGAGACGCCAGTCGATCGAACGGAGTTCAAATTTGCACCAGGAGTTCTGACCGTATGAGGCTGGATGTGGGGAGGGGGGTAAAACTGCATGTGATTGTTCTGCTGCACAAAATTCAGCTGATGTACTAATTGACCCAGCATGGAAAATCCATCTTTCAACGTGTCAGAAACCTGACATATGGTACTGGACATCTCGCTCATGTTTTCACAGTACTTTTTGTCCATTTCCCTCGATTGCTCCAACATCTGTCGTTTGAGGTTGATGTCTTCCATGCTGCAGAGTCGATTCTGTGCGTGCTCGTTTTCTGAACCGGTCGATCCGGTGGTTGGATAATTTCTCCTTTCAGAAAAAAACTAACAAAAACAAAACATCACTGTGATGCTTTGTAACCGATGTGAATAACACAAGCAAGCATTGTTACCTACATTGCATACCTGTAGCATTGTACGCCTGTTATTAATTTCCTCGGGGGAGGGAAGCACCTCGCTGTCGTCAGATATGTTTTGCAGAGAGCCAGATGACGAGCCTGAAGCGGTCTCCCTTGGTGCCAAATCAGACGACTCGAATCCGAATTCCAATGCCGTAGTTGCCGGAGAGCCTCCCCCGATCTCCTCACATAATTCAAAGTATAAGAGGACTGTGGTGTGTTGGTGAGGCATGTGGCCTCATCTCTCTCTCACCCAGTAGGAGGAGCCAGCGAGGTGCTCCCCAGGTTTTACCGAGGTGATGAAGAAGAAGTGTTCGTGTGTTCATTCATTCATTCTGTAACTGGTTTTGACGCTCGAAGGATTAAAGGCAACTGCTTGCAGATCAGTTTGTTTCTCCTTCTTCACACGCTACAGTTGGTGACCTGACGTGAAATATGTCAGAACCAAACGAGGATGTTGTTTCTTCTTCGGACCCTGCCGCCGCGACGTCTGCCCAGCTGTTGCAGCCGAACCCAGCCGACTTTGCTCCCGCAGCGAGTGTTAAGCTCCCGGAGTTCTGGCAGAGTGACCCGGTTTCGTGGTTCCAGCACATCGAGGCACTCTTTCGCCTCCGAGGCGTGAACGCAGATGAAACCAGGTACTTCTTGGTCGTGTCGGCTCTGGATATGCAGTCAACCCGCAAAGCCATGCCGCTGCTGCGCGCACCGCCGCACGTGGACAAATATGGCGCCCTCAAAGAGTTTCTGCTTCGAAGGTACACTTTGACTTCAACTGAGAGGGCTGATAAACTGCTATCGCTGCCGGGTTTGGGTGACGGCACGGCTGTGAACATGATGGACAAAATGCTGTCGCTACTTGGTTCAGACGACGGGGGTTTCCTTTTCCCTCACATTTTCCTGCGCCAGCTTCCGTCGCAAGTGAGGGCTACTTTGGCCAACTCCCCTTGTTTATCTACCGGTGATTACCGGGGTTTGGCGGAGGAGGCGGACCGGGTCCTGCTGGCGACCAGACGGTTCACGGTGCAGAGTACATCGGTGGAGCCGGAGCAGACGGTGGAGATGGAGGAGCCAGCGGCGGTTTCAGCTGTTGGCGCGCGAACTCGGCGGGGGAGCTCCTTGTGTTTCTACCACCGGAGGTTCGCAAACAAAGCTAAGCGCTGCATCCCACCATGTGCATGGGTGTCGGGAAACGAGGAAGCCGGCGCTCAGTAGCAGCTGTGGGCGCTGGCGAGCGAGGTGAGCTGCTCTTTGTCACAGACTCCCTGTCAGGACGTCGTTTTCTGGTTGACTCTGGTTCACAAAAGAGTTTGGTCCACCCTGTTGGACCTGAATTAGCAAGCCGAGGCCGTGGCCCACTGCTAACTGCTGCTAACGGTTCTCCCATTGGAACTTTTGGCACTAGACGGGCAACAGTTTCTTTCCATGGTCGTGAGTTCGAGTGGGACTTTGTTGTTGCCTCAGTGACTGTTCCTATTATCGGGGCAGATTTTTTATGTGCTCATGGACTGTTAGTAGATGTTGCTAACCGCAGACTTATTGACGCTGTAACTTTTGCAACTTTCCCATGTGTATCTGGGGGGGCTGGGCCACTAACTCATGCTAATGTTTTAGTTTCAGGAGATGTTTTTCAAGGTTTGTTGGCAGAATTCCCCTCTTTAACTACACCTGCTTTTTCCTCTTCAGAAACTAAACACGGGGTCGAGCATTTCATCCCTACCACGGGACCGCCCGTTTTCGCACGTGCACGCCGCCTCGACGCTGTTAAACTGGCCATCGCTAAAGAGGAGTTTGGTACCATGGAGAGGTTGGGTATTGTTAGACGCTCTAACAGCCCGTGGGCCTCCCCCCTTCACATGGTACCAAAAGCAGACGGGTCGTGGCGCCCATGTGGCGATTTTCGCCGTTTAAATAACGTGACGACGCCTGATCGCTACCCCATTCCGCACATTCAGGACTTTTCTGTTCGGTTGTCGGGTGCTTCCATTTTTTCTAAGGTGGATCTGGTGCGCGGCTACCATCAAGTCCCAGTGCAGTCCAGCGATGTACCTAAAACTGCAGTAATCACCCCCTTTGGGCTTTTTGAGTTCCTCCGCATGCCGTTTGGACTAAAGGGGGCAGCACAGACTTTTCAAAGGCTGATGGACTCCGTGTTACGTGGCCTCGATTTTGTGTTTGTCTATCTGGACGACATTTTGGTGGCCAGCTCGTCAACCGAGGAGCACCTGTTGCACCTGAAAGAAATTTTTCAGCGCTTGGATGCACATGGCTTGATCATTAATCCGGTTAAGTGCCAGTTTGGTTTACCGGTGATCGATTTTTTAGGTCATCGAATTTCCGCGCAGGGTGCAGTTCCATTGCCTGCCAAGGTGCAGGCGGTGGCAGAGTTCCCACGTCCTCTGGTGGTTAAAAAGTTGCAGGAGTTTTTAGGCATGGTGAACTTTTACAACAGGTTCATTCCCAATGCAGCCCATCTCCTGCAGCCTCTCTACGAGGCCCTGCGCTCGAGGAAGGCGACTGACACAGTGGTTTGGACCCCAGACCGGATCACTGCTTTTGATGGTGCTAAGTCCGCGTTAGCTAGTGCGGCACTCCTAGCCCATCCAGATTCAGAGGCCCCGATTGCGTTGACAACTGATGCTTCGGATATAGCTGTGGGGGGCGTTGTAGAGCAACGCGTTGGCGACGCATGGC
>JBBPBX010107926.1:0-11228 GCA_038048925.1 Garcialebias charrua
ACTTTTATTCACCTCGGCTTTTATGTCATGATTTTATTGTGCTTCTTACGCTTGTTTTGTTGAGAAGGCACTCTACCCTTTTCAGTGGAAGACATGCCAGTAGGATTGAGGAGGTCTTCGAACTACTCCACCCACCGACTCACAACATCCCGAGTTGAGGTCAACAGCACGCCATCCCTACCATAAATGGTGTTGGTCGTGTACCGCTTCCCCCCCCTGAGACGCCGGATGGTGGACCAGAATCGCCTCGAAGCCATACGGAAGTCATTCTCCATGGCCTCTCCGAACTCCTCCCACGCCCGAATTTTTGCCTCAGCAACAACCCGAGCCGCATGCCGCTTGGACTGTTGGCACCTATCTGCTGCTTCCGGGGTCCCACAGGCCAAAAAGGCCCAATAGGACTCCTTCTTCAGCCTGACAGCATCCCTCACCGCCGGTGTCCACCACCGGGTTTGAGGGTTGCCACCATGACAGGCACCAACAACCTTGAGAACTCATAAGACCATTGTTGTCAATATTGTTGCCAATATTTTGCGCATGCTTTTGTATCCACTCATCTAATTGCGTCCATGTTGATGTAATAATTGTTAATCATGTGTGTTTGGTGGGAATAATAATTATTTTCACATCATGAACAGTTTCTCAGAATCACTTGTAAGTGTCGCCAATGGAACCAAAACCACAGAAACGTGCGTACGCCAGCCTTGGGAGTTGCCGTGGGGCTGCGTACATTTCCACGTTCAATTCTGTTTTGATACATACGGAGTTTTGCGTGGAAAATGGCGTACGCAAGGTATTTGTGCGTACGCACCGTTGATACATGAGGCCCCTGGACTTTATGTTTACACCTTGAAATGCAAATGTGCACCTTTTCCTTTTCAATTTTTAAAACTTGGAAGGGATTCATTTTAAATGCTGCTGTTTTGTAAACGGTTTTTGAGCTGCACCTTAATTTTATATAAAAATATTGAAGTTCTCAAGACCTTGTTTTATGACTTTGTAAACATATCTTTCAGAATACTTTAAAAAATAATTTTTAGCATATAAATAGTATTGTGCAAGTATTGTTAAGCAAACTTACAAGTGTAACCTAACAATTACAATGACAACACGGTATTAGTTTTAGAAATTCAAAAATTTAACTTAAATGATAAAATAAACTGTAAACTAGAAGTAAATAGCAAGTGCATTGGGAGCATATGAAAAAGTGTACTAGTTGTATACTTTAAGTATACTTCAATAAACTAAAATATGAACTTGAAGTACACTATAAGTACATTGGAAGTCTAATAAAAAGTGTACTACTAGTATACTTTAAGTATACTTCAATAAACTAAAATATGAACTTGAAGTACACTATAAGTACATTGGAAGTCTAATAAAAAGTGTACTACTAGTATACTTTAAGTATACTACAATAAACTTAAGATGGGCCAATTTAGTCGCAAAAAAGTATATTGCAAGTAAACTGTGAGTATACTTAAAAGTACACTTAGAGACATATACTTTATATACTTAAGTATACTTAACAACATATACTTAAAGTATACTTCTTTTTGGTAAGGGTATGGACAGTTCTCTTTATTTAGGGACGAGCCCTATTTGTCACTGGGACAATTTTACTTTTTAATGAAGAGGCCCATTTTTATCAGTGGCAAATCTTATATTTTTATTTTTAAAAAGGCCTCTTTTTTCACTGACACATTCCAGTTTTTATTTTCAATTTAGAATTATTTCATTATACAGATATGTGCAAAGGCTCTGTTGATGTTATTCACTGTTTACAGAAAGATTTAATGCCTGTGTCTAAATAAAAAATCTGTTCAAAGTGCAATCTAATCTACTCTTAGTAGAAAATGTTTTATCATCAGGTGTAATGAAAAACATGAACTTAAGCTACCTTTAATTTTTAAAGTATAGTGTTGTGTGAGATTGATTATAAATTGTGAAAAGTGAGCTTCACTTATAGTCAGTGTTGTATAAAATATCTCAAAGTGTTACTTGTGTAAAAGTTCAACTATCTAACTTTTACCAAAGTAAATTTTACTTTAAGAGTATTACTTGACTTAAAGTCATAAAGTACCGTACATTTACTGTACTTAAGTATCAAAAGTAAATTTCTCATATAAAATATACTTAAGTATTAAAAGTAAAATATTGAGTAAAAGTGAGCTATTGCAATTTCCAAAATAAAATTTGGGAGAGGACTTCTTCCAAAAACACTTTTCTAAAGTCCACAATGACTATAATGTTATATTAAAATGTTAATGTTTATGCACTGATCTACCTGTTTCTGCTATATATACTGGTATATCTCTGCCACGTTCATCTTCATACTAGACTACGTACATTCGACATGTCCTCCTCTAGTGTGATGTGATTTTTGTCATGTTCAGGTGTGATGGATCTTACAAACCAATAGAAAGGTAGAATGATATATATTTATGCTTCTCATCCAATTACAATTATATTCACTCTATCCAGGCGGTGTAATTGATCTGTATATATTTGAGAAAAAAACCAATTCTGTTTATAACTTTTATGGACAGAATTTCTAGGCGCAGCCAAGGTGTTGAGAGGATCCGTTTTGGTGGCCTTAGAATCGCTTCTCTGTTTTTTGCAGATGATGTGGTCCTATTGGCTTCATCAGCTCGTGATCTACAGCTTTCGCTGGAGCGGTTTGCAGCTGAATGTGATGCGGCCGGGATGAGGATCAGTTCCTCCAAATCCGAGGCCATGGTCTTGAGCCGGAAAAGGGTAGCATGCCCTCTCCGGGTCGGGGAGGAGGTCCTGACCCAAGTGGAGGAGTTTAAGTATCTCGGGATCTTGTTCACGAATGAGGGAAAACTGGAGCGTGAGATCGATAGGCGGATAGGTGCAGCGTCCGCAGTGAAGCGGGCGCTGTACCGGTCTGTCGTGGTGAAGAGAGAGCTGAGTCAAAAGGCAAAGCTCTCAATTTACCGATCGATCTACGTTCCCACCCTCATCTATGGTCATGAGCTTTGGGTTATGACCGAAAGAACAAGATCTCGGATACAAGCGGCTGAAATGAGTTTTCTCCGCAGGGTGGCTGGACTCTCCCTTAGAGATAGGGTGAGAAGCTCAGTCATCCGGGAGGGACTCGGAGTAGAGCCGCTGCTTCTCCACATCGAGAGGAGCCAGTTGAGGTGGCTCGGGCATCTGGTTAGGATGCCTCCTGGACGCCTCCCTGGTGAGGTGTTCCGGGCATGTCCCACCGGGAGGAGACCCAGAGGAAGACCCAGGATACGCTGGAGGGACTATGTTTCTCGGCTGGCCTGGGAATGCCTTGGGATTCCCCCAGAGGAGCTGCTCCAAGTGGCTGGAGAGAGGGAAGTCTGGGCCTCCCTACTTAGGCTGCTACCCCCGCGACCCGACCCCGGATAAGCGGAAGAAAATGGATGGATGGATGGATATTTGAGAAAAAATAAATGGTTGAACAAGCCAAAAAAAAGCTAACCTGAAGCTTTAAAAGATGATATGGCCCTTTAAATTGTTAAAAAATAATCTAAAGGAGTGCTGTAGGGAAGCTAAAATTTGTTTAACAAACGTTAAATTGGTTACCAGTTACTTGAAAAATAAAGAAAATATTTAAAATAGCTAAACAAACGAAGTAATTATAACTCACTCAAAGAAAGTACATGTTTAAAATGGTGTACATAAGTTTAAAATGCTTAAACAAATAGTTTAACTGGCTAAAAACAGAAACTACAAAAGGCTAAATTACCCTTTAAAGTGTTCCATAGGTTTTAAAAGAGATGTAAGCAACCAAAAATAGTTTAACAAATGTTAAATTGGTTAACAATTGGTTAAAAAAATGCAGAAAACATGTTAAAATAGCTAATGTGAAAATAAACCAAACCTAACAAAACTAAAACTGATCTTTAAAGTAGTAGAACAGAAGGTTAGAGCATAATAGGCATTCACACACTAAACGGTCCCCACTTGGATGGTTAAATACCTTTTTTCACACACCTATCGGTCCTCAATTTGATGGTCAAAATCTTTTTTCAAAATGTTGCTGTTCTGCAATGTCTGAGGGAGTGTTTAGTGGGTGGGTGACATCTAGTGTCCAAAATTGCTCTCACACTCTTTCTAAGTCATTCAGAACTAGTGGTCCTCACTCTGCTGGTGTTTTTACTTGGTCCTCACTATGTGGGGAGTACAAGAATGTGTGTGTGTGGGTGCGTGCGTGCGTGTGTGTGTGTGTGTGTGTGTGTGTGGTAGGGGTCAGATCCCTTTGGAGACAGAATGGGAGGGAGGGGAAGTTAAGGGAGTGGCCTGTTGGTATTGTGTGTGTGTGTTTGTAGTGGTGTAAATGTGTGTGTGTGTGTGTGTGTGTGTGTGTGTGATGTGGCTGAGGGAGCAGAGCGACAGAATAGCAGGCGTCCTGCCTCTTGAAAGTTTACCGGTACTTTTGACAGAGAGGAAGAAGGAAAAGGAGGTAAATGTCACTCTGCTTTTTGTGCTGATGGTTTCACACATCAAATGCTCATCTGGCTTTTTTATTTTTATTTTACTTTCTTTTCTCTCCACTAAAAGAGTAATTGAAAAGACTTTCCTGTTTTCATCTGCTTGGATTATGGGGACTACCTGCTCGTGTGTTTACATTTCAGGTTTGCTTACAAAACTATATATTGCCATTAAATTAATTTGTGTTCAAGCAACAAATCAGTAGAATCAAATGAATTGTGAAGTTTTCTTACAGCTGTGTGACAAAGACACAACAAACAGTATTTTAAACATACAGTATTGTGTTAAACTCTTCTTTAAAGCTTTGCATGCTGCTCAGGTGAGTTTGGGTGGGCAGATAATGTTTTGTTTGTGCTTTCACTTCCTTATAAGTTGCCAGAATAAACCTGATAAATCAATTCTCCAAGAGGGTGAACAACAACATCAAGGAGTAAGTTATCCTTAGTAGTAAGAGGATGACTCCGAGTGTGATTGTGATGCTTCCTCAGCTCGGACTGAAGATGATTGCTACTCTGTTGCTGTTGTTGGATTGAAGCCAGGCGTGCAGTTCCTGAGACTGCAGTAATGGAAAGTGCACTGCCAGGTTCCTACACTTCTCTTCCACGTGCAAGCGTGGCAGACCCTCATACAATCTGACCTCACCCGTTGTGTGACGGCTTTACGTTTAGTGGAAAACTGGAGCAATAATTTGCAGTTGCCTGCAGCGGTTGGTAAAGGAGGTGTGCGCTGCTTTGTATATTTCTTTGGACCTTCCTGATGGTCTACGCCTTCTCGTGGTCACCAGAACTGATTGTTTTTGTGTGTTTTTTTATTTTTATATATTCTGTGCTTGTATTCTGACACAAACAGGGTCCTGAGGCCAGATGGGGCGTGAGGTTTGCGTGTGCTGGAGTGGGACGGTGTTGGTGTCAGGTCCTGGCTGTCTGGGCCACGGAAAAACCACTAATGATAGCATGAGACTGGCACGGGTCTTCAGCTTTTACTCTAGTTCTACTCTAACCTTTTTTTTTTTAAACCCAGCTTTACCGTCTGTGAGAAATATGTTCTCTTTGGTTTAGAGGGATCTTTGAAAGGACGTCTGTCTGTCTAGAAACAGGAGAGGCAGAAGACTTGTCCTCTTTAATAGAGTTTATGGCTCAAACACAATTATCCCTCTTTGCGACTCTGCTGAGAGGGACAGTGTCCTTTTTTGTCGTTTTTGCATCACTTCACTGTAGTGGATTCTTTTTATTGTTTGTGTTCTTCAAACTCGTCAAGCACTTTAACGAGTCATTAAAGGAGCGTTACACTAAATTACAGCTTCCCACTGTGGTGTGCCTGACTTTACGAGTCACACTTTGAAACGCTAAAAAGACGTTTTTTGCAGAAAAAGTGGATGCTGTAAAATAAATTAAATCAAATCTTCTTTAAATATTTGCATCGTTTTTAACTTCCTCACTCAGATCTACTTCACAGATTAATCATTCCTGATTGATTTTGACTTGAAAACTTGTCTTAATTACAAAAAAAAAAAAAAAACCTCATCTGCACTCTTTCTGTTTTTTCTCTTTCTTTCTGGTTTAGGTTCCTTTCCTCTGTTTTAATTTTTATGTGTGCGTGCATGTGTGTGTCTGAGCTGCTCTGCCCTGTAATCTGCTCAAGGTGAGGAAGGTCTCATTCAGCAGAACAAACTGCCTTTGGTCCTTTGACACCTCTTCTTTAAACTTGAGATTTAAATTTACGGCAACATGTGCGCTCTAAGCCTGCTCAGCTCGCTCACTGCGTTAATGAGAAGTACAGTAGTCCCTCACTACTACACGGTTCGTTTATCGCGGATTCGCTATATCGCGGTTTTTCAAAATAAGATTGACATGACACAATTGGCGGATTGATGGATGAGCCATGGATTGTTTATTTAAAATAAGTTATTTTAAATGATTTTGCACCATGTGTGCAGCCCGCAAGTGCAAGGGAAAGCTCCCTCCTGCAGCTGATCAGCTGATTTCTTTCTCTGCCACGCACACGCTGACCCTAACTCGATCGACGTTTGACTTCCAATTTAAAACTCAAAAGTATGTCACATCGTAAAATCGTCATATTCACAAAATATAAAAGTGTTAAAAGTTATTTTTAATTATTTTAGAACTTTTATGTTCAGTTGTTGAAGTGTAACTAATGAAGAAGTACATTTCTGCTCCGTGCTGCAGAGCAGCGTGAAGGGTTAACCTTTGACGTCCTGCTGCTCTTCTCTTCTCTACAATTTAAATTTAAATACTGTAACATTTTAACTAAACGATCCGTGCTGTATGGATTGTTTATTTAAAATGTTACAGTATTTAAATTTAAATTGCTTATTTAAGAAGGGAGATTGGGAGTAACAGACGACTACAGCCTGGCACATGTCATGACAAAGTTAATCTCAACTTGAACTTGGACTACTGTATCTCTACTTCGCAGTTTTTCACTTATCGCGGGTGGGTGTGGTCACAAACACCCGCAATAAACGAGGGACTACTATATTCTGAAAGGTTTAAAACGGTTTTGATCCGTGACGGCACCACATCCTGCATGCATCTAATCTCCATGTGGATAGACCACCACCACTGGATAAACATAAAAGTTAAAGAGAACACCCACTGCAGAGCAAGTGGTGTGAATTCAACCAGAATGGTCAAACTTTGTGCAGTTTTTGGCTGACAGATATAACAAGTCATACTTGAGAATTCCTGCAATTACAACACACCTAGGAGAACAATTCCTGCAGTTACAACACAGAACAAATTCATGCCAGCAGAGAAGGCCGACAGATCGTAGTTGGGTAAATCGATCAATGGGCAGCTTCAATCAGAACTTGTCCAGATCATTTTGTTGGAGATATGTTTACCAGGCTGTGCACCTTCCTCATGAAACAGTTTTATGGATGCTTCTTTCTTGGAGAACAGAAAATATTTGAAACAGTAGATTTGTTCACTGCTTCACGTCTTTACTCATCATTTATTTAGACTTTCATTGGGAATGCTGTGCAGTGTGTTGTAAAAAAGACGAGGGGGAAAGCTCACTTTATAATATCAGTAGTTTAGTTTACCTGTTTACAAGCTGTTCCAGTGTGGTAACCAATCTTCAACTACAGACATGATAATTGTACTCTTGGAGACTTGTATGCCTTGAGGTCTTCACTCGTGGCTACATTAATAACCGCTGTCAGAATGAAATGGACGACGGTTGGTCTGGATCATTAGTCCTTTTCCTCACATGCACATTATTTATAAAGTTGTTGAGCAACCCCAAGCTGGCTCAAGTGTCTTCATATATTTTAAGTTTTGTGTCAAATGACTATTTTTGTTTCCAGTTTCCAGACCATCAAACTTAGTTAGTAAATACATATCACGTCACTTGTGTGGTGTTTTTGTGGTTGAATGGAGCTAAGATGATGCATAACACATGAAACTCCACACAGGAGATTTTTCTTAAAAACTTTCCGTCTTCGGAGCATGGTGGATTAATAAAATGAGCAGATGTGATTTAAAGATTTGCATGGATGTGCGCGCACATGTGCTCAGGGGAGCCTTATTTATGCAGCTTTCTCCTATGTAGAAGCTAAAGGTCAAAGAGGCCCAACGGTAGTGCCCATATCTGTTTTTCCTCCTCCACGCTTCACCTATTTCTTTTCCATATGCCAAAACAATACAGCTCTCTCTTCCTCTGAACTGTCTTGCTGCTGACTCGAGGCAGAAAAGCTGCAGCACTTGTTGCAGTAGCGCAGCATGACGTCCTGATTGTTTGTGTTGACTCTGTTCGACCTCTTCCCTCAGACGTTTGTACTTTTCCAGCTGGTGTTGCTCATTATGTCTGGAGCTTTGACCTCAACCTCCAACAAAAGAGCGCAGACCTGAAACACTTGAGCCTGCAACGGATTTGGGTTGGCAGCGTGACAGTGGTGGACACATTTTGTGACTTATTGAGGAGGGGGAAGGAAGAAGTTAGTGATTTCATGGCTGAAAAGAAGAGCAGTAAGTGATGTTCTGTTTTCCCACAGGAGGCTGATCAGGAGCGTCCCAGCGAGCCGGAGTGCATCAGACACCAACAGACGCAACACAGCAGAGAGCTGCAGAGGAAAGGTAAGAAACTACACTGAAACTGAGGTGCACACGCAAAAAAAAAAAATCAGATCTATAGTTATTTTGTGCAATGTTTTTGCAATTTTTATATTTTACAAAATGCATAAAAGTGCTTTTTCTTATGTTTTGCCCGTGTCCTCTTTTATTATCCCATGTTTATAGAATAAACATTTGTTCAGCACTGCCCTGAATGCAACACCTACCGTACTTTGAATTTTGAAGGAGTCTTTCAGTGTTCAAAAAGCTGTTTGTTGTTGTAGTATTTTTTATTTTTTTATATACGTTTGTAACCGGACTGACCTGCACTCCCTGTCACTGACATCATATTTGTCACACATGCTAAACCACTAAAATGGAAAATCTTGCATATATTTTAAACACTCAAGTAAAAGTCAAGTTTGAAAAAGCTCTAATAGAGTTCACATTGACTGAATCTGTTTTAATGAGCTGCAGATTCATTTACTTCTTCAGTGTGGACTGAAACACTAAGGCAAAGGAGTCATTCTTCTGAGGTGGCAGTCAGGAGGTCATGTTAGTTTAGAGACTTTAAGCTCCTTCATCTAATTTTATGAAGTGTTTGGAATCTTGGTTTGTCATATCATTAGAGACGCTGTTAGTTCAGCCATCAATAAAGTAGCATGAATGCATGAATTGAAGGGGGAATGAATGTGCTTTGTTCACTTGAAATCTTGGAAAAGAGCATGTATACATCCCTGGCTAGTAGTAGTTCATAAAACAACAACAAAAAAACTTTGTTGAAAGCAATACATTTAGGTAAAAATTTAAGTATTGTTTTTTTCCCATTTTGAATCCTTTATAAGACACAAAAGGTAACGTTGATCTGTATGGTTTTTATAATTTATTGAAACTCCTGCAGGGAAACTGTCATAATAAATGTTTGTCTGTGTGGTCTGGGTTTGGCTCGGTGGCCTTCACGTTGACCTGGAGTTGATGGCGTGGGGGTTACGGGTCAGAACAGCAAGAAACCCAACAACCACACCTCAGCTAAATAAAGTGATACCAGAACAGAATGTAGACTGCATTTCACGTGGCAGAAAAACTCCCCACTGTTCTAGCTTTATTCCTGCCTTACAATTTAGGCCAGACCAAAGCTAGGATCAACCAAACAGACCACTGTAGAAAAACAAAGGTGTATACTTTAAAGGGATAGGTCAAGAAAAACAATAGACTTTTGTGGCCCAAATATGACTGAGGAGGTTGTTTCTTTGAGGGGAAGGTGGCCGAACATAATAACATTTTTTAGGGTTTTAATACAGCAACGACACATAGAGCTTCCTGACAAGTGGGCCTATGTTTACATGCCTTACCTCAACGACCATGTGTCCAGCTGTACTGTTGTTTCTGCACGAACAGGAACAAGAAGGTCTATGATTTAGGAAATGAAATGTTTTCAAAGACTCTCAGTGGAATTTACCTTTTTATTTTTAGTTTCCAGAAGAGTTCCTCATGGAACAGCAACACACTTATTTCAATTTCACTGAAGACAGGCACATCTATTGAACTACCTTAAATAAAAGGTTGCATACATTCACAAGTCTTTAGACTGCTCTATGTGAGCCTCTATGAAGGCACTCTGTCATAATACATGTACAAGTGTGCATTAAAAACAAAAAGTACTCGAGCATTCTGTATTGTGTGACTATTACATTTGTGTTATTGTATTATATATTATTATTATTATTATTGTAACAATGCAAGTGGTCTTCAGGGTGGAAGTTGGTGGTTTATGCACAACTTTGTTCAAAATGTATCAACAAGAAGCTGTGAATGTTTGTACTAACTGAACTCGGAGGATAAAACTGCCCACGAGTATTCACTAACTTTTGTCAGTGTAACCATTATATTTGATGCATGGTTTTTTAAGTTTAGTTATTCTGTTCCATACTTAAATTAGCAATTTGCAATTTTACCCAATCATTCCCTCGCTACTTCATGGTTCGTTTATTGCGGCCATGCTCTATCGCAGATTTTCAAAATAAGATTGGACATGACACACAGTTGGCTGATTGATGGATGAAACGCATGATCGGCATGGACTTTTTATTTAAAATAAATTATTTAAATTTATTTAGAACCTCCGCACCTATGTGCAGCCCACACTGCAGAATAAACTTCCTGCTACAGCTGATCAGCTGGTCACCATGCAGAGCAGAGAAGTGGGCGTGGCTAAGAGCGCTTGCAGGTGGCAAAGAGCAGGCAAGGCAGAGAGCTAAAATGACATTACAGGTAGTCCCCGACTTACGAGCGAGTTCCGTTACAACGAGTTGCTCGTAACACGGAAATCTCGTAATTCGGAACGACCGCCACGTGTCTCGTAAGTCCGGAATTTCGCTCGTAAGTTGGAACGGTTTTGCTAGCGCGACTACAAACACTCGTTTTTCATCGAAAAACTGCTTACGAGTGCATAAAAATGATCGGAAACGTGTGTCCACATGTTTAGCTAACGAACTGTGGTGAAAAAACACAGAAAAACTTGGTATTTTTTGCGTTTTTTCCAAAAATTCGCCAGCTCGTAAGTCCGGAACCTCGTAGGTCAGAGCGCTCGTAAGTCGGGGACTACCTGTATGACATATATATATATACATTATATATATATACTATATATATAATATATATATA
>JBBPBX010107928.1:0-11228 GCA_038048925.1 Garcialebias charrua
ATCAAGATTATACTGTAATTCATACAGTACAAATAATTTCGTCAAACCAGCAGAGTGACTATTTTCATTACTAAACCTTAACTTTGTTCAAGTTTCTATCACAATTTTAAAAGATGCTATTATTCATCCATCATCTTTACTTGCTTCTTTCTTTTTTGGGGTCATGGGGGTCACTGGTGTCCATGTCCAGCAGTCACTGTACAAGAGGTGGGGGACACCTGGACAGGTCTCCAGTCTATCACTGGACACATAGAGACAAACAAGACAACCATTCACTCTCTCACCTAGGCTACGTTCACACTGCAGGTCTTAATGCTCGATTCCAATTTTTTTTTTATCCGATCTTTTGGTGTGAACGTTCACACTACATTTTATATTCGACCTGCATCAGACCTGCATGACTCCAGTGTGAACGCTCGATGTTGCAGAAGCGACCCGCATGCGCAGAAGAAAACATTAGCGCGTTGATCAGTGCAGCTAGCCTGGTTAAAACCAGACCCTTGTCCTTCACTTTGCTTTGTACTAGGGTCTGCAATATCGCGTGGACATCGGGGGCAGTTCCCTTGGATTGGCAGACTGGGGTGGTGGTTCCCCTATTCAAAAAGGGGGACCGTAGGGTGTGTTCCAACTATAGGGGGATCACACTCTTAAGCCTCCCTGGTAAGGTCTATTCAGGGGTTCTGGAGAGGAGGGTCCGTCGGATAGTCGAACCTCGGATTCAGGAGGAGCAGTGTGGTTTTCGTCCTGGTCGTGGAACACTGGACCAGCTCTACACCCTCAGCAGGGTCCTGGAGGGTGCGTGGGAGTTTGCCCAACCAGTTTACATGTGCTTTGTGGACTTGGAAAAGGCATTCGACCGCGTCCCTCGGGGGGTTCTGTGGGGGGTACTCCGGGAGTATGGGGTACCAGGCCCATTGATATGGGCTGTTAGGTCCCTGTACGACCGGTGTCAGAGCTTGGTCCGCATTGCCGGCAGTAAGTCAGGCTCGTTTCCGGTGAGAGTTGGACTCCGCCAAGGTTGCCCTTTGTCACCGATTCTGTTCATAACTTTTATGGACAGAATTTCTAGGCGCAGCCAAGGTGTTGAGAGGATCCGTTTTGGTGACCTTAGAATCGCTTCTCTGTTTTTTGCAGATGATGTGGTCCTACTGGCTTCATCAGTTCGTGATTTACAACTTTCACTGGAGCGGTTTGCAGCCGAGTGTGATGCGGCCGGGATGAGGATCAGTTCCTCCAAATCCGAGGCCATGGTCTTGAGCCGGAAAAGGGTAGCATGCCCTCTCCGGGTCGGGGAGGAGGTCCTGCCCCAAGTGGAGGAGTTTAAGTATCTCGGGATCTTGTTCACGAATGAGGGAAAACTGGAGCGTGAGATCGATAGGCGGATAGGTGCAGCGTCCGCAGTGAAGCGGGCGCTGTACCGGTCTGTCGTGGTGAAGAGAGAGCTGAGTCAAAAGGCAAAGCTCTCAATTTACCGATCGATCTACGTTCCCACCCTCATCTATGGTCATGAGCTTTGGGTTATGACCGAAAGAACAAGATCTCGGATACAAGCGGCTGAAATGAGTTTTCTCCGCAGGGTGGCTGGACTCTCCCTTAGAGATAGGGTGAGAAGCTCAGTCATCCGGGAGGGACTCGGAGTAGAGCCGCTGCTTCTCCACATCGAGAGGAGCCAGTTGAGGTGGCTCGGGCATCTGGTTAGGATGCCTCCTGGACGCCTCCCTGGTGAGGTGTTCCGGGCATGTCCCACCGGGAGGAGACCCAGAGGAAGACCCAGGACACGCTGGAGGGACTATGTTTCTCGGCTGGCCTGGGAACGCCTTGGGATTCCCCCAGAGGAGCTGCTCCAAGTGGCTGGGGAGAGGGAAGTCTGGGCCTCCCTACTTAGGCTGCTACCCCCGCGACCCGACCCCGGATAAGCGGAAGAAGATGGATGGATGGATGGATGGATGGATGGATGGATAGGGTCTGGGACTTGTCCCATAGACAACGATTTCTCCGGTCGATTTTAAACCGGACCAATCAGAGAACAGAAGGCGGATTACCGGACCAATCAGAGAACAGAAGGCGGAGTTTTGAACGACGGTCGACTGACGTCGTCAGTTAAAATGGCTGCCGCCACGAAGGAATTTTCATGAAAACAAGGTAAAAAACTATTATTTCTTTGCTGAGAAAATATATACAGGTAACCCCCCACTTACGACTCCATCGACCTACGAACAACGGGACCTACGAACGTATCATATTTAATAAAAATATGAAATTACTGTATTAAAAATTTATTTTATTTTTTTTTGTGTTTAAATGTTCTTAATTTCATGTGTACATCACTTTGTTGCAGCTGTGGTTGTTTTAAAGGCTTTATAAATAATAATTATGATAAAAAAGATCATTTCTGATCATTTTTGAGCAATCTTGGGCAACAGGAAGTAGGTCTTCAGTTTACACGGTCACAAATTAATGTAGAACACCGGACGCCATTTTAGGTTCAGTCACTGGGGTCTCCGGTCACAAATTACAGTAATGTAGAACACCGGACGCCATTTTAGGTTAGCTGCCCGGGAGCCGGCCGAAGACTGGTGACCAGGATGGCTTCATATGGATTAATTACGAGCTGGAAACGTCTCTGTGAACTTTGTGGATGTCTCAGGCAGCAGCGGATTTATCGCTGATCGTGCCAGGCCGCCGCGCGAACACCTCCGGCCAGGCTCTGGCCTGGCTAGCTCCAGAAGCTAACACGGGAGCTAACACGGGAGCCGGCCGAAGACTGGTGACCAGGATGGCTTCATATGGATTAATTACGAGCTGGAAACGTCTCTGTGAACTTTGTGGATGTCTCAGGCAGCAGCAGCAGCTGCAGATTGATCGCGCCGCCGCTCCAACACCAGCTCATGGCTTGGCTAGCAGAAGCTAGCCAGCTAGCTAACACAGGTCTGGAGCAGCTGCGGTGGTTCACTGGCCGGCCGCCGCGCTGCTCGGCCCGACAACAATCAACGCATGGCAACCTAAGATGTCGGCTTTGACCATCTCAAAGTAAGAAAATATATTTTTATTTATTCTGTAAATGTGAATAGCAATGTTTAACATTACAGTACACTACTGTACATGCTTAAATGTGTGCGCGCGCTCCGTTAGCATGATAAATAAAGGTTGAATGAATGAATAATAAAAAAAAAATAATAATAATTCACCCCCTACCTACGGCAGAATCGAGCTGCGAACCGTTCTTAGGTCCCGAACTCGTTCGTAACACGGGGTTTCCCTGTATTTCATAGCTGACGTCAAAGGTGGGCGGATGAACGCTAGGGAGCGCTAAAGCGCTATTCCGCTTACAGTGGACCTAAACTTTTTGTCAGCGTTTTTGTGAATTGACTAACTTTTATAATTCATAAGCGGATTTGTGCTATTTTTATTTAAAATGCAGTACCGCTAATAACTAATTATCTATCAGTAAAAACCAATAAACTTATTTACAAGCTCTTATGCTGCTTGTTTTATATTTTTCCCCACCGTAAACAGCAGAAAGGAGGAAGGGTGTGAGGGTGAGGGGGGCAGAGCTGAGAACAGACTCGGCTCTACCATGTAGGTAAATGCCTGGGGGTCCCATTTCAGCAGTGGCCCCGGCCCCGCCTCGCCCCGTGCAGTCACCTACATCACTAACATTGATCCTGCTTGTTAATGTACATTTAACATAAAAATAATTATAGTTACGATGAAAACGATCATTAAATACGCAATAAAAAAAACGGTCGATTTCTTTATCCCCCTACTAAAAATGGACTATTCCATGTTGATGACAACTTCCGGGTCAGTCGTGAACTCGAGGGCTAGTTCTGTGGCTAGCTGTTTGTGCTGGGTACTTGGATAAATCCGCAGACAACCCCGATGTTTCAAGCCAAATTAACGTGGCCGGATGATTTTATTGTGTCTTCTGTGTACACCACGCGACGGTGAGTCGTTAGTTTATGTATTTGGGTTGCTTTTTATGTATAAATGCGGTGGCGAGACGCCCGTGTATTTGAGATTTAAAAGTGGTGTGTTAGGGATTAAAGATCATTCTCTTTTTTGTTAATTTCGTGGCCGAATAGAATATATCTACGTAAAGTATTAAATAAATCCTTTGATTTTTGTAATTTCATCCTCTTAGGATCATTTTAGTTACTTTTCATTAAATCTGTTGACTGCCTATAGAAATTTTGATAACAGTTTAGTCCTGTGTATAAAGTAATGCTATTTTTTGTTTTGTTTATGACCTTGTTTAGGTCAGGGTTTTTTTCACCCCCTGTTCCCACCCAGGATGGCATTGGCAAGCTACCGGACCACCACAGCTGTGCGGTAGGACTTAAATTGCACCAAACTATTTGTTTTTTTCTGGACATATTACCCTGGATCATGAACTACAAACTACCAGATTATTGATTGATGGACCTTTAATCATCCGGGATTCAAGAACCGATTTAAAATAGAAAAAAAAGAACTCTTGGGTGTAATCAGGGTCTGTTTTGTTGTGTGTATTTTTTGTCTATTGGTTATAGTCAAAGAAAATGATTATTTTTACAAACAATATTATTATAAATACCTTCCTGTCTATTGGTTATACTCAAAGAAAATGATTATTATTACAAACAATATTATTATAAATACCTTCCTAAGTCTATAGTACAATACAAACAACTTAAAACTTGCTTCTTGTCTGATGGTGTTTTATTTTAGAATTAGCGGTTTAGAATTAGCTTCCCCTAATTTTCATAAGACATTAGTGCTTTTGAAATTGTGGACCTAAATAAATTAATTAGTGCTTTAGAAATAGTGGAACTAATTTTTGGGTTAGTGCTGCCCAGCACTGGCGTTATATCAGAAGTGTTCCTGAGCTTAACAGTTCCTAAATCAATTCACAAAATGGTCAAATCTGCTGGATTTAAATAGTTTCGGTTTGACATTTTCCAAACAGCCTCGGGTGCGCTACGAAAATAAATGATAAAAAATTGAATTTTATCTCAAATGTTTCATCTAGGCCAACAGTCAGTAAATTAGAGCCATATAATTACACACTGGTAGCAGAAAAAATATCCACCGAGTGGTTTTCTGAGCTATTTATCTGATAGCCTGGACCTCGCCAGGCTAAACTAACAAAACTCCGCCTTCTGTTCTCTGATTGGTCCGGTCAAAAATCGACCGGAGAAATTGTTGTCTATGGGTCAAGTCCCAGACCCTAGTACAAAGCGAAGTGAAGGACAAGGGTCTGGTTTTAACCAGGCTACAGTGCAGCTGTAGATGTGATGAAATATTTAAGAAGTCTGAAGCCATATTGTTCCTTCCCAATGACACAACCTCAAACCACTGCATTGACCTGTCTGCTCTACCCCTGTCCGAAAAACAAAAAGTCACAAATCTGGGAGTGATAATGGATCCTGCCATGAAACTCAACAGTCATGTAAACATGATCGTCAAATCCTGTTTTTTCCAGCTGAGGCGTCTGTCTAAGCTGAAGCCCATATTATCCAAAAACAACCTGGAGACAGTGATTCACGCATTCATTACATCTAGGCTTGATTACTGCAATTCACTTCTGTTTGGCGTCAGTCAAGCCACCATTGCACGATTACAACTGGTTCAGAACGCAGCTGCCCGATTTTTAACCAGCACACGCAAAAGAGAGCACATTACACCAGTCTTGGCCTCCCTTCACTGGCTACCGGTTCATCTTCGAATCCAATTCAAAATTCTCATGTATGTCTACAAATCGCTGAACAGTCTCGCCCCCGCCTATCTCTCGGATCTGATACACCCATATGTCCCTCCACGTGCTTTGAGGTCAGAGGATCAGGTACTCTTAATAGTTCCAGAAACTCGCCTTAAGCGCAGGGGTGACAGGGCGTTCTCTGTAGCAGGCCCAAGACTCTGGAACGAGTTACCGCTGCTCATCAAACAGGCCCCCTCCCTCTCGGTTTTCAAATCCCGGTTAAAAACTCACTACTACTCCATTGCTTTCAATGCCAGCTGATTTGTATTGGATCGTTTGATTTATGATCTGCAATGTTTTTATGTTTTTCGTGTTGTACTTCATTGTCTGTGTTGCCTGTTGCGTGTTTGTTTGTCCAGCACTTTGGTGTGGACTTGTTCCTGTTTAAAGTGCTTTATAAATAAAATGGTATGGTATTTAAAATGAGCTGCAGCTGTTCTGCTCCACGCCTCTTTTGGACCTGCGCTACGGCTCATGTCTCAGCGCGCGACAGTTTTCAGTGTGTGTTCGTAATTTTGAAGTTGTTCTCCAATCGGGGAGAGCTAAACATCCAAATGATTAAAGGCAAAAACTGAGAAGAAAGCAAGCGAGTGGTGTGTGCGTCTGTCTCACTGCAAGTACAGAGAGCTGTCCCCCCCGCTAGCCCCCACCCCGCTCTGAGCTACTGCTGTCCCCTCTGTCTGTACAAACACGCGCGGGCTCAATTAAATGAGCCGCACGTGTTCTGAAAAAGTCAGATGTAAATCACATGAGCGTTCAGACTGCAGTCGCTTTGAAAACATCAGATATATATCTGATTTAAAACCACATACTGAAACGGCCTGGGTCGGATTTGAAAACATCGGATTTGTTGCGTTCAGACTCTCATAAAAAAATCGGATATGGGTCAGATGGGGCAAAAAAATCGATGTCGGATTTGCCTGCAGTGTGAACGTAGGCCTAGAGAGTAGAGACAGTTTAGAGTTAAGCCTGGTTTATACTTCTTGTCTTACGTCTTTTACGTCCCGTTGAGTGAAAAAAGGTTGCGCAACTTCTGGCTGCACTCCTGCTGTGATTCCCCGGTGACAGCCCGTCTTGTATGTGGTGTCTTGCAGTTCTGCTTGGGGGCCACGTACAAGACGGGCTGTCACCGGGGGATTACAGCGGGAGTGCAGCCAGAAGTTGCGCAAACTTTTTTCACTCAACGGGGGGTAAAAGTCGTAAGACAGAAGTATAAACCAACCTTTACCAGTCAGTCTAACATGCATGTTTCTGGTCTGTGGGAGGAATGGAGAAAACTCACACATGCACGGAGAGAACATGCAAACTCCACCCAGAAAGACCCTCAGTCAGGATTTGATTCAGTGGCCTCACTTATGCCCCTTTTCCACTTGGTGGCGCGGGTCGGATGTGACGTCATATTTGCGTGCCAAACGCGCGTTGGACAGCATTTCCACCTCACAGATGCGCCGCGCCAAGATTCCGGACTCATCTCAGAGCAGGGCTGAGGCCGGCTGGACCCGAACCGTGGGGAGGAGGCTGGACTGAGTTTGAGGAAGTGGCTGCCGCGAGGGAGCAAAGACGGAAGGACTTTACAAGATTAACACGGTAAAAACAATTATTTGTATTTAAAATTATAGCAAACATGTGTCTTAAGCCGAACTATTCCTTAATAAATTCACGTTGTTGTCAAAACGGCAGGATTAAAAAAAGTAGTTTCGCCACGTGCACGCGCGCCCCCGCGCGCGCACGTGAGCCGTCTTTATTTCTATAATGTAGCTAAATAAACGCTTTAAAAAATATATTTCATAGCTGACGTTATATCAAGAGGGTGCTTGAGCTTAACAGTTCCTTAATAATTTCACGTTGTGGTCAAATCAGCTGGATTTAACAAAGTAGGTCGACACGTGCACATCACATGCACGCGCGGGTGGGGTCGATCGGCGTTCTTTCTTTTAAATGTAGCTAAATAAAAGCTTAAAAAATATATTTCATAGCTGGCTTTATACCACGAGGGTTCCTCAGGTTAACAAGTCCTTAATAATGTCACGTTGTGGTCAAATCTGCTGGATTTAAATTGATTTGTTTTGACTAATTCCAAACCTGTCACATGTGCTACGAAAATAAATTATTAAAAAATCGAATTTTAATTCAAATAACTCCAACAGCTTACAGTATGTACATGAACATGTTGTGATTACATTTTGTTAGTTTGAAAAATATCTGCTTTGTGGTTTCTGAGATATAAGATATGTGTTAAATACTAGTAGAAAAAAAAAGCTAGGTCGACACACTTATGTCTATAAAAAATCGAATTTTAATTCAAATAACTCCAACAGCTTACAGTATGCACATAAACATGTAGTGATTACACTGTGTTGGTTTGAAAAATATCTGCTTTGTGGTTTCTGAGATATTTGATATATGTATATATATCTTACATATATCTTATAAAATATATCTACATATAAAACAGTTTCTAGACTGAATTACCGGTAACCATGTTTTTCTTTTTTTTACAGTTAAGACGAAGAAGTCAACACCAGAATTTATCAACTTGTGTCTTCTGGAGGAAGCCCATGAGACAACAGGAAAAAAATCATTTAGGTGGATGCAGTATTTATTTTTGTGCTTTTTTCACTTCTTAGTTTTCATAATAAACATTTTATTTCTTAAGTGGTGTCATTGAACAATAATTTCCTAAACATATTTTACAATGTTAAGTGTGTACAGTATAGTGTTTGTTTAAAAACATACTGGAAGTTAAGAATATTTTCCATTTGCATTTGACCTTTAAAGAATCATAAGAAAAAGATTATTAGATTTGAACAGCCATCCATCCATCCATCCTTCCTGATGTCGTGTCATGAGTAGTGCAGCAGCTTTTGCCAGGATGCACAGATGTCAACATGAACCCATCCATCCATCCTGATGTCGGGTTGTGGGTGCAGCAGCTTTTCCAAGGATGCACAGATGTCAACATGAACCCATCCATCCATCCATCCTGATGTCGGGTTGTGGGTGCAGCAGCTTTTCCAAGGATGCACAGACGTCGCCATCAACCCCGATGAAGCTGTTCTTGGATGCCCAAACGAGTTTCCTGATCAACAAACATTTAATTATTAATACTTTGTTTTTACGTTTAAAGAAACATGCTTTTAATGTTTATGGGACAGTTTAAACCAAATTATCCATTTGCATTTGACTTTGAATTATCCCTGACAAAATATTACCGTTTAAATTTAATGAAATACAAACATTTAATATTACAGGGCCAATTGAAACCTAATTAATTCCTAATCTGTACCTTACTGTAAAAATAGTTTAACTGATTACAGGGCAGTGCGATCAATGTGTTAAGCAATGTTAACAGGAACCTTGTACATATATGAGAATAATCTTTATTATAAAGAAAGAAAATGGAAAACACAGGGGTTTAAAACAAGCTGAAAAGGCAATAAAAGTAAGATCAGAGCATTAAATAGCTCAAGGGACATTACCGCCAACAGGTGGTGAGACAAGGTCCTGCAGGGTGTTCTTCTTCTAATGTTTAGTGGTGGCTAGTAAATAGCTTGAGGTAACACTACCGCCACCACGTGGTAGGACGAGTGAGATTCTACACCCCGCCCACAGAAGGGCTGCAGTAGTGAATGGAGACAAAACCGTACATGTGAGCCGATCCTAACTGGAACAGACCGGACCAGACTGAGCCGCTCTGGGCCGGTAAGTGGAAAAGGGGCATTAGAGTCGGCACCACTACCAACTACGCTACCGTGCCCTTACTTGAGCCATTTATACAGCAAAACATTGAGCTCGTTCAGGAGATGGGTGCTACAACTTTCTTCTGAAAGCTCTTTTGTTTTGAGTTTTTTTCCAATTTTAGATTATTTTTGTTTGTGTCAATTTACTCTGATATCATTATTAAAAAATTAAAAAGTCCCTGACACGTAAACATAGCTAAGAACCAAATTTAAATACGTGATTTAGCAGCTTTCTGTCACAAATATATAATTTATTGCATTTCAGTTGAGTATGAAAAAGAACAAAACAAACTTAAAGTTTGACACAAACTTGTGTTTTTAGCAGCAACAATGTGAAGAACTTCTCATCATCAAGTGAAGACTGCTTCAGCTCTCAGGTCCCTCAGCTGGATTAAACCAAGGTCTGATTTTCTGATTAGTTTCATGTGCAGCTGATGTTCTATTTCATCCCTCCTGACCGCCAGAGGGCGGTGCTGAAAGCACAGAATATTCCCTTCGCGCATGCGTTGTTTGAATAATTATATCAACGATGTCACACAGGTGTGATCGGATAAGCAATCAAGAGGCTACATAGCCTAGCGTTATCTGTTAATTCAGTCCTTTTTTCTTCTCGCGCGTGTTCGATCCAAGGCTACAGGCCTTTGGATTTTCTTTCTCGCCGTCGCTGGAGGCCTGACTGCCTTTTGGTCGGAGCAGTGTGTTCACCCTCGGTGGGCCGCAACGGTTTCACTTTTATTAAGGTATTCATTGGGCTACGGTGGCTTTGCCCCTCTCCTAAACCACAGTGTTGCTGATGTGGTTCAACACTGGTGAGTAACTTTTACTTATTCGCGGCTCCGCCACTCGTAGCGGCTTGGTCCGTCTCGGTGGAGTCTACCGTGTGGTCACGTGAGTAGTCTTATTTTGCCTTGACTGCGGTTTTGTTGCCATTGTTGTGGCTCTGTCTGCTTTTAGGAGGCGATTTCCACGTGAGGTCAACACGTGGGTAAGTATGACTCTACTTTATTGTGTAACCAGCTGTGTTCTGGTCTTGTTTACTTTGCGAAGGCGAGCGTTCGCGCACCTTCCATGACCTATTAATAAACACTTCTACCAAAGTTTATCGTGTAGCCAGCTGTGTTTCTGGCCTTGTTTACCTTCAGAAGGCGAGCGTTTGCGCACCTTCCATAACCTATTCGGTTGGGTTGAGCTAGCGGTGCTAGTCTCTTTGAGTTTGGCCTTGTTTTTGTTGGTGAAGGCTAGCGTTAGCACCCGTTCCCAATTCACTTGTCGCCAACCTTGTAAATGGTTCTGAGCTAGCGGTGCTAGTCTGCTTAATTTTCTTGGCCTTGTTTGTTATTGATGAAGGCTAGCGTAGCGTAGGGCTGAACGATTTTGGAAAATAATCTAATTGCGATTATTTTTCTATTAATTGCGATTGCGATTTAAAATGCGATTATTTTTTTTAAAATACCTTCTCAAGTATTTTTCAACAAACAGAAGCAATAAATTAATCTGTTTTATAATAAACAATGTCAGATTTATTTAAAGCAGAGATTACAATAAAGCAAACAAATCTATGCCTTTTCTTTTCACCATTTCTATTTTTTCTTGTTTCATAAACATAATAGTAAACATGTTAAGTGAATTTCCTAACTACTGTCTGAACTTCACATGACAGTTAATAAATAAATGTAAAAAATTAGATATAAAAAAATTTAAACTTACTGCTTTCCAGCCAGTCCATCCATCCATCCATCCATTTTCTT